>CAJHQP010004674.1:0-52964 GCA_905132765.1 Moricandia arvensis | reverse complement strand
TCCGGTCCGAGCTTACGCTGCTTCTTGTCGGATAGGCTTGAAGGTTGGTTCGACGTTCAGCTCCTGTGAGGTGATCTTGGGATCAATTCCTTTCATATCAGAGGTCGTCAATATGAAATTCAAAATGTTTTTCTTGAGGAAAGCAACGATCGTTTGCTGTATTTTTTCTGAGATGAGAGCACCGATACGCACGACTTTGGATGGTTCGGCATCGTCAATCTGGAACTCGATGACTTCGTCCTTCTGGGGGAAGGCCTTTTGGAGTGGTCGGGCGACGGCATTTACTCGCGGTGGTGGTGGCTGGAGTTTAACGTTCACGACGAGGAGATCGCGAGCAGCCTGCTGGTCGCCGCGTATAGTCTTGATGCGTCCGTCGTTCACGAGAAATTTAACACAGATGATAGGTTAAGGAGATTTCCTTAATCGAGTCGAGCCAAGGCGTTCCGAGGATAACGTGGTAAGGCGCATCCATTGCAACAACGGAGAATCTAACTGTACGTGTGACTCCTCCAGTGAAGACTGGAAGGAGAATAGTCTCGATCATTTCTTCTGTGACTCGTTAAATCCGGTTAACGATCTGTTGGAAGGCTTGAGTAGGCGGAAGTCGACTCCCATCTTCTCGAGTGTCCTGTGAAAAATAAGGTCGACCGAGCTGCCGATATCGATTAAGACTTTGGTCACTTCGCAGGCCCCAATGCCGAGCTCGACGGGCAACAGATCGTTATGCGGCATATTGACTCCGATCGCATCCTCACCTGAGAAATTGATCGTCGGGTCGTTCTCGGGTTTCATGGGCCAGCGTTTCGAGATATTTGGCTGCCTCCGATGATTATTGATCGATCTTACCGGTTCGCCACAAGGGGGGATCCACCCATGATCACGTTGACGCGCCTTCTCCGGATCTGCTCGCGCAGATCGTTACTTTGTTGAGCGACCTCGTGGTTCGTTTCTACATCGGTGATCCTTGTCTCTAAATATCTCCGTAAGTCGGAGCTTTTCGATCGATTCAGCTTGATGCGGAGGTCTTCTTCCTTCGAGTTGAGGACTGTACGGAGATCCTTGCTGCGGTGATCAATCTTCGAGTTGAGGGCTGTACGGAGATCCTTGTTTCAGTGATCAATCTTCGAGTTGAGGACTGTATGGAATTTCCTCGCTTTAGAAGCGTTGATCACCACTCGGAGGTCTGCCGAATCTGGGGCCGTTGCCATGGACAAGTTCTCGTCAGCGATGACTTTACGTTTGAGTTTGTGCTGCAAGTCCGCAGTATAGGGTGCACCGTCTATTTGGTAGGCGGGTCGTGCGTCTAGAAGTTGACAGAAGTCGGTTGATGACGAGTTGGTTTCTTCATCGGTTGAGTTCTCGGGAGGCACAAGAATGACCTCGACTCGACATCGATTCTTCGGCTGTTCCTCATTAGTGGATGAATCCTCCTTCTCTGTGTTATCGCAGCAGCTTGTGCTGGATGTGTCTTCGGCTCTGATTGCGGAGCCTGCCCTGTGACTTTGAGTTTTCTAGCAAGCTAGTGAACCAGTTGAGTGCCACGCCTTTGAGACTTTCGACGAAAAGTTGACAGAAACCTGTGTCTCGCTCCTCTGGCGTATTGTTCGGGCGTCGCATCGCGACGTTGAAAGATGTATTATGAGTGGTTGGATCTGAGAGACCGTCATACGTTGGCAAGCGAAGCTTCTCGATCAGTCGGAGCCGTACGTCGGGGACCTTCTTAGTGAATGGTGTTCGGAGGGTTTCTTCGAGGACACTCTCGATGAGCGGGGCAGAGGTTGTGACACCGTGAATTTTCGCATTGATGTCTAGGAGTGCTTGATTGAGAGCGGCTATCTCCTGGATAGTCTGCAGATCTGGTGCGTCGCAGGTGTTAGTTCTCTCTCCTGCGACACTAGTATGTGCTCCGGTCATTCGAACTTTTGGCTGGGCGCCCTAACCAGGAGGGTTGACTGTCTCGTTGGTGCTGTACCCCAGCTGTCGTCGAAAGGTGTCAGTTGTGGCAGCTGTTGCGGCGAGAGGCGCGAGGATGGCTGCTATGGCATTAAGTTGCTCGGTCTTCGCCTTCTGAGCTTCGTCTTGCCGAGCAAAGCGCTCCATGATGGTATCGATGAGGGCTGGAGCGAGTGGTGCGGCGGTAGCCGGAGTAGGTGCTACCGCATCGGCTTCCTCGCCGGAAGTCGAGTCGTTACTTGGACTCATAGCTTTGTTGACGCTACTTTGTCTTGAGCCCCACGGTGGGTGCCAACTGTTTGAACCGAGTTCGGTCTTTTATCAGTGAGAAGGTGACGGGACTCGTCAGTGGGTTATGACAAAGGCGGGTTATACTATAAGTAGTGAAAGTGTAACTTTATTGATAAGAGAGTTCGGTATACAAATAAGGAAAAGAGAAATAAAGTTTTGCATGGCTCGGTGAGCTTTACCGTGACATACAAGTCGGATAGAAAGTACAAAGTGTAAACTCTAATTCTAGTCGCCTTGTCTGTGAGTTCAATTTCGGATCCCCTTCTTGGTGCCTTCCCTCACCCTTTTATACTAATGCTTTGTTCGCCTTAGCGAGCTGGTCGCGTATCTGAAGGGCTTTTTGATCGATGGGCCTTGGTCGGCCCACTAAGGTGTATCCTTTATTAAAGAGTCGTTAACTCGACTAATCGCGGAGATTACCCGAGTTAAGCTAATCTGATCCCTAATCAGCTGAGATGTCAACTCACTGGGTTAGTCTCTAAACGGGTCGAGCCTATTATTCAACGGGCCTTGTAAGAGGGAGTAATCCACCTCCAACAATTTACATTCTTTAATACAGTCTATTGGTTCTTTTTCTTCAAGAGTGTTATTTTGGAGGAAAAAATCTTTTTATGTCATATTGGATCAATATCTCTATTATTTTTTTATATTTTCTTTTTATATTGCTTTGTTTTAAAAAACTAAATAACAATGGCACACTTTAAATAGTTTAAAAATCAATGGAACCTCAAAAAAAGATTTGTTTTAATAGATGCTAGAGGCATAAATATATTTTTCTAAATACTTGTGCTTCGAGACAAAAAAAATCTTATAATTTGAAACATAAAGAGCGTTTTAGCTCTGGGCGAAAATTAGGGTGATTAGGGTTTCACTATCTCGTCTCAGCCAAGGCATCCTGCCGGCGCCGTCACCGGCGTTCTGATGGATGATTTGGCAAGCTCAGCCTCTCAAGGAGAAGTTCCTCCATCTTCTCCAACGATAACACCCGTTAATGGAGGGTCATGGGTTGGTGCCGTTCAGGGTCAAAAGGTTCTCAAGAAGTATGAAGTTGATGTACTGCTTAAAGATGGGATTGGATCAGTAAATGTTCCAGAAGAAATTACAAAAGATGTTATCCCCCTATGGGAGGATTTTCTGGTTGGCAAGTTTCTTGCAAGTGCACCGCATATTGCTAAGATTCATGCTATAGTGAATAAGATTTGGGCTCTCAGTGACAAGAATAAGATGATCGACGTGTTTGCAGTCAACGCGACCACTATGAAGTTTCGTATCTCTGACCCGGAGATTCGTAAACGTATTCTCAGGCGTGGTATGTGGAATCTAGCGGAGGTTCCCGTGGTGATGAAGAAGTGGACTCCTTTTGTGGAGGAGAAGGAAGCAGAAAAGGAGTCAATTCCAATGTGGGTTCATATGAAGAATGTCCCTCTTAATATGATATCCTGGAAAGGTCTAAGTTTTGTGTCAAGTCCACTGGGTACACCGGTGAGATTACACCCGGAAACGGCACAGTGCTTAAACTTAAAGGTTGCAAAAAATTTCGTGAACGTTGACTTGACGAAAGAGTTACCACGTTCTATGAATTTCAACATCCAGGGAAAAGATACTTTGGTGGAGTATATATATCCTTGGCTGCCTACGAGATGTGTCGTATGTAGCAAATGGGGCCATATGGCAAAACGTGTTTAGCCAACCCAAGAAAACAACAAGAAGTGGAGGTACCGCAGGTTCCTGCAAAACAGAGTTCAGAAGAAGTAAATGTAGAGCAAGAAGTGGAGAAAAATGGTGCTGTGGAGGATGTGAACTCGCAGGAGGGAGAACAAACACCAGCTGAAGGCTGGTCGGAAGTATCCCCCTCAAAAGCAAGTAGATCACCCGGAAATACAAAAAAAAATTTAGAATTTGGACATGTCTCAATACTGTCAAATTCTAGATTCGCGGTACTGAGTACTACAGAAGAAGAAGGTGAAATTCTAGAGTCAGTAGAGGACAAACAAAGTGATGCCATGATTGATGATAACATACAGAGTATGGAGAAGACACAGAGTACTGGAGAAAAACAGTCTGGCAAAGTGATGAATGAGAACAAGCAATGGGAAGGTGAAATGCAGGGTGACGCAATACCAGTTACGGTTGATACGGAGAATGAGGGTGAGATAGGTGAATTGGCTACTGATGTGAGGGTCAGGGGCAAGAAACCTAAAGAAACAGAGGTAGTAGTCACCCGACAATCCCTGCCCGTGGATCAAAAGAAAACCACAAGTTTCTTGGAGATATGTCTGTTCAAAGAGCGCGGGAAGATGTTCCAAGCGGTTTGAATAAAACGAAACCCCGTCGAAAATAATAATGTCTGGTTTTTTCTGGAACATTAGAGGTTTTAACAAATCAACTAAGCATTCAGTGGTGAAGGAGTGGGTTCGGAAGGGAGGGTATCAATTCGGTTGTTTGTTGGAGACTCGTGTTAAGGAGAATAAAGCACTAAATATTATTGCTAAAGTTTTCCCGCACTGGTCCTCAATCTCAAATTATGAGCACCATAGATTGGGAAGGATATGGGTTTTGTGGAGTCCGGAAGTGCGAGTTACGCCGTGTTTTCAGAGTGCACAAATGATAACTTGCTCGGTCTTATTGGAAGGAAGAGAGGAGGAGATATTTTGTTCGTTCGTCTACGCTTTCAATCAGATGGAGGAAAGGAGAGAGTTATGGAGGGATATAAAAGATCATCACGACTCTCCGTTAATACGTCCCAAACCTTGGCTAGTCTTTGGAGACTTTAACGATACTTTAGAAGGTGAAGAACACTCTGATTTTGGTAATTCACCTCAGGTTACTACGGGAATGAGGGAGTTCAATGAGGCTGTGCAGTATAGTTCTCTACTTTATATGGCTTATCATGGGCCTAAGTTTACTTGGTGCAACAAGAGAGACAATGATCTTATTTGCAAAAAGCTTGATCGTACATTGATGAATGATGTCTGGATGCGCGTGTTTCCTCAGTCTTATTGCGTATTTGAGGCAGGAGGATGCTCAGATCATCAAAGATGCAGAATCACTATCCTACCTGAAGGTCAGAAACCAAGACGTCCTTTTAAATTTAGTAATGCGCTTGTAGAGATGCCTGAATTTCTGCCGCTGGTGGAGTCTTTCTGGTCAGCAACCGAACCGTTGTTTATCTCTACCTCGGCTTTAATTCGATTGGGCAAGAAACTCAAGGCTCTCAAGCCTTTGATTCGAAGTCTGAGCAAAGAAAAAATTGGAGAGATTACTAAAAAGACAAAAGAGGCGTACGATCATCTATGCGAGTGTCAAAATAGAACCTTAGCTGATCCAGTTCAAGCGAATATGGAGGATGAGTCAAGGGCTTATGATCGCTGGAGTTTATTTTCAGGTGTCGAGGAGAAAGTTCTCTCTCAAAAAGCTAAAATGCACTGGCTGAAGGTGGGGGATGGGAATAACAAACAATTCCATAGAGCTGTTCGAGTGCGCGAAACCCGAAATGCGATAAGAGAAATTAAAAGGTTGGATGGGTCCATTGCAGAAACGCAAGAAGATATTAAAAAAGAGGCAGTGGATCATTTTCAAAGTTTTTTGGCTTACAAACCAGAGGATTACAGTGAGATAGACTGCGAAGAGATAAAAACTCTGCTACAATTCGATTGCAGTGATTCAGTTCGTCAACTGCTGATCCATAACGTCTCGGAAGCAGAAATAAAAAATGTGGTATTTCGCATGGCAGCTAACAAGTCCCCTGGTCCTGATGGATATACCTGCGAGTTCTTCAAAGCAGCTTGGTCCGTTGTCGGTGGAGATTTTGTGACGGCTATACAATCCTTTTTTGAAAAAGGTTTTTTACCTAAGGGAATCAATTCTACTATTCTTGCGCTTATCCCTAAAAAGGATGATTCAATCTACATGAAAGACTATCTTCCCATTTCGTGCTGCAATGTTATATACAAAGTAATATCGAAGATTCTGGCCAACCGGTTAAAGTTGGTGCTACCGTCTTTTATCTCACCTAATCAGTCGGCATTTGTTAAGGATCGTCTTCTTATGGAGAATGTTCTCCTGGTCTCTGAACTGGTTAAGAACTATCATAAGCCAACAATCTCCTCTCGCTGCGCAGTTAAGATCGACATATCGAAAGCTTTTGATTCAGTCCAATGGCCTTTCCTGATTTCAGTTCTATCAGCCATTAACCTTCCAGAGCAGTTTGTAACATGGGTAAAAAAATGCATTGAACTCGCCTCTTTCTCCGTGCAGATCAATGGTGAGCTTGCTGGATATTTTAATAGTAAAAGAGGACTCCGCCAAGGCTGCTCTCTTTCGCCATATCTCTTTGTCATTTGTATGCAAGTACTGTCCAAGCTGCTGGACAAAGCAGCACTTGAGAAGCGAGTGGGATACCATCCTTACTGCAAAGAAATTGGCCTTACCCATCTCTGTTTTGCAGACGACGTCATGGTCTTCTCAGATGGAAAACAACAGTCTATAGAAGGCATTTTAAATGTTTTCAAGGAGTTTGAAAAAATATCGGGTTTGTCTATCAGTTTAGAGAAGTCAACTCTGTTCCTTGCTGGAGTGTTGGATGAGGATAGAGTGATTATCCTGGATCAATTTCCTTTTGAGTCTGGAGCTCTGCCAGTAAGATATTTAGGGCTTCCATTGATGTCTAAAAGAATGTCGGTTTCAGACTACACGCCGTTACTGGATAGGATTCGATCTCGCATCAGTTCTTGGACAGCTCGACATCTCTCTTTGGCAGGGAGACTACAGCTTATCGGTTCAGTAATACATAGTTTGACGAATTTTTGGATGTCAGCATTTCGTCTTCCTACCCAATGCATAAAGGAGATCGATAAAATCTGCTCGGCTTTCCTTTGGTCAGGACCTGTTATGTCTTCGCACAAAGCCAAGATAGCATGGTCAGAGGCTTGCAAACCTAAAGATGAGGGCGGGTTGGGTTTAAAATCTCTGTTGGAAGCAAACCGAGTATGCTGCTTGAAACTTATTTGGCGAATTATCTCTGCGCGTTCCTCTCTCTGGGTCCGATGGGTGCGCAAGTATTTAATAAGAAAGGGATCATTCTGGAATGCAAGTGATCATAGTTCTTTGGGCTCTTGGATGTGGAAGAAGCTTCTAAAATATCGATCTCTAGCTTCTACTCTCACCAAAGTAGAAATACAAAGTGGGTCAAATTCTTTCTTCTGGTTTGATAACTGGTCGTCCATGGGGAGACTCATAGATATAACTGGTCCTCGGGGATGCATTGATACTGGAATTCAACTAAATGCTACTGTGGAAAAGGCGATTCAAACGTATAGGTGTCGACGTCACAGAGATGAGAACTTGATCATGATTGAGCATGAAATTCTCTCACTGCGCGAGAAGGGACTTACACACCTCGAAGATTATTGTCTGTGGAAAATTCCAAATGGGGAGTATAAGAAGCTCTTTAGCACGAAGTTAACATGGGAACTTACGCGCACTCAGCACCCGAAAGTAGCCTGGTACAAGTGTGTTTGGTTCGCTGCAGCAACTCCAAAATATGCCTTCATTACATGGCTTGCAGTTCACAATCGGTTGTCCACCGGAGACCGGGTTCTCAAGTGGAATCCCCATGCAAATGGTGTCTGCTTGCTCTGTAATAATGCGGAGGAGACAAGAGATCATCTATTTTTTTTCTCTGTTCTTACACAGAGAAGGTTTGGAAAGAACTTGTTTTCCAGCTTCTTCAAGGAAGTTATTCAAATCAATGGTCGCAAATTCTTCATGTGCTAGCAGATGGTGCTCAAAACCATACTATCTTGTTCCTGGTTCGCTACGCTTTTCAGGTCACAATCTATGCCATTTGGCATGAGAGAAATGCAAGACGGATGGGAGAGCATCCCAATCTTTCATCTCGTATGATTAGCTCCCTGGACAAACAAATCAGAAACAAGATCACAGTCCTGCAAGGTACTTGGCGGAATAAATATAAAAAAGCTATGGAAGTGTGGTTTGGCAGTCGATGATCCAGCTCTACTCATCATTTTGATTTAGTTCTGCTTATAAATGTTCCCATTGTAATCTAGCTCTCAATCTATAGACGCATTCATTGTAAAAAAGGTTTTTTCGGATGAATAAATTTAACATTCATTCAAAAAAAAAAAGAAACATAAAGAGTGCTTTTCACACTGAAGTTTCAGATATAGTTTTCAAATCTGTGCGAACCGGAAAAAAAAATAACAACAACCAGTAAATGGTTAATGACAAAGTAGATTAACGGATAAATGGATGCTCGAGTTACCAAGCAGAGGCTTTTCTCTTCTCTACACCGACTTCGGCTGCTCATGTTGGTGTTCTGCAACATCCAAATTGTTGATGAGAACTTGCATTGGTTGGGGCAAAGTACCTTTTCCTTCTGATAGGCTGACCAAAGACACTTTTTTTTTTGCTTCGGTACGTAGCTGTTCTTTTAGATCATCAAACTATGCAATGAGAAAGTGGTTATTTCTACAACTCAAAGCGTGAGCAGTGAAGATGAACTAATCGTGTCCCGACATGTCTCCCAGGTTTAGCATCAAATTTGCTGACTCAGGATTGTCAATTGCTCAACAAAAAATGTCCACCAACATCTTCTCAAGTTTATCATTTCGATCTCCTGAAACAATATATATATATATAGAGAGATAGATATAAGCATATATCAAGAAACAGATGTAAGTAAAGTAGAGAAAGGGTGAGCTCACCTGAGTCTCTAATAATGATTCTAGATGATTCAAGGCCATAGATCTGTTTCGAGCCACCGTAAGCATAGATGGTAATGGTGTCACCAAAACCATTCTTCTCAAGTGCTGATGTAATGTTCTTCAAATCGTTTTAGCATCCACAACTTTGAGGAATTGGGCAACCATCTATGTCCTAGAAGACTGGAATCTTTGGAGGTGTGTAAACTCTCTCCCAATCAGAATAATCATGCTCCTCGGGGTCTCTTACAGCAGGGACATGGTATTCTCCCCGTGACAGGTTCTGCCAAGGCCATCCTAGCATTACAAGGACTGAATCTGATAATACATGCTGTGATAAGAGAACCTTATAAACAGGTTTATGAGATTTCAAATAATGAAGAGCCCTGACCAACTCGGGATGTTGTGAGATGTCACCGACGATTAGCAAAAAGATTAATTTGCAATCAGTGATAATTGCCTGGATGAGAAAGTCCGCCAAAAGATGGATACGTCTGACATAGGGCTTCCCTTCGGACAGTAAAAGATCGGGATTCTAGCGTATAAAAAGTCATTCGATTGATCGCAACATTATCACCCAAAAGCGATGATTTCAATGATGCCTTGATAACCCTCTTTCCAAAGGGCCGTTTTAATGTTCTTCTCGACAGCACGAGCATCCAGACCATTAGGGATCAGAAAATCATCGATGTCCCACAAGACCACTGTCTGGCGCTCTACAGAGTATGAAACACATTTAAAACTGTGAGATATCAAACAAAGTCCCACATTGGAAGTTTAGACAAAAGTGTCTAATATATAAATATATAAAGAGAAGTCTAACTCTAATTAGTACGAGGCCTTTTGAGATGGATACCAAAAGGAAATTTATGCGGGCTTGCCTTCTATGCCTAAAATGGACTATATCGTACTAATCAGATAATAAAGAGTTGGACATGGACCTTCACGATCCCAACAATTGGTATCAGAGCGATATGATGAAGATTATGCAAGAAGACCAAAATACCTTTCAAGTTGGAATGGGTTCTTCAAGTTGGAAGAGGAGGTATGTGGCAGAAACTAGTCAGAAGATCAAGGACATGTGATGTTGTGAGAGAAACATTCTCAAAAGAAACCTTGCGATTGCTGGTACAAGATGGTGCTATGATGATTGGTTGAAGGAAAAACACACGAGATGAGTGTGGTATTTAATTTGATGGGCGAGAATGTGAGATATCAAACAAAATCTCACATTGAAAATTAAGACAAGAAATGTCTAATATATAAAGAGAAGTCCAACTCTAATTAGTACGAGGCCTTTTGGAAAGGATGCTAAAAGTAAATCCATGCGGGCTTGCCTTCTAGTACTAAAGTGGACAATATCGTACTAATCAAATAATAAAAATTGGACTTGGACCTTCACGATTTCAACAAAAACTTTACGAAACTTAAATAAAACTTCAGATCGTGGATTCAATTAACCCGCTAGTTTACTATGACATTCTTATAAACACTGAATCAGATCTAGGTTACGTATGAAGCAGCACGTCCTCCGGTGTTGTACCAATAAGCTAGAAGGGGTTTGGCCCATAAGGTTTAATCAGGAAATGAGTTCGGCCTGCCAGAGTGCAGAGGTCCCGTGACAGAGACATCTTCTAGAAGGTATGACTCAGCTTTTGGAAGAGGAATAAACGTCAGCGGATAAGGGACGCCAACAAAATTCAATAAACTTCCTTGAGGAGCACATGGGATGTTGGTGACGTGTGTACAGACTTAGTCCTTTTCTATTTAAAGTTGTGAGTCTAGAATAATGTGATTATCGAGTCTGTGAGTTTCGATCATCTTGTAGGGGAGGTGAGAGTCCTTCCGTTAAAATCTCTCAAACTCTATAGAACTATATCATTTTGGGAAATACAATATGTTTTTTCTCATTAAATATTATAGTTTTGCTAACATCTCGTATCAATCTAATCTCTAGGTTTTCATTTTCTTCAACACACAAAGCATCAACAGATCGATTAAAAAATCAAGAATTCAAGGGAAGAGATAGCAGAGAGATCTTACTGGTGGACATGCTTTTGACGGATTGATCGAGAACCAGCTACATTTTGTTGGTGGTGAGACAAATGGTGCCTTTTAGGAGGGACTGGCCTATTTAGCTTATAACTTGTTAGATCTAAACACTAATTTTCAGCCGTTGGATCTCACGTCTCTGCTAATTTCCTTCATATACCTCAGCAACACAATGAAGTAGCCGATGGTAATTTGGTAGTTGCTTACGTATAGATTCAGAACAAACCTGAATCGTACTGCACCACGGCCCAAAGCTCCCCACCGCCGTCCAACTACTTCTTGCTCTTTTTCTAATACTGGTTTTATTAATACTAGGATGGAGACCCCCACGATTCGTGGGGAAAGTTAATACTAAGTTTTGAATTTTAATTTTAGATAACTACATATTAAATGTTTAAAAATGAAATTATATAATTATTTTTAAAATCTATATAACTAATATAGTTAAATAAAAACATTAAATATGAAAATTATAAATAATTTCTTATAAATAAAAAATATTGAAAACACTGAAATGAAAGTGATGCAACCTTCAAAGTTATTAGGTTTACTAATTAATATTAAAATTTTAATATTATTTTAACTATGATTATATAGTAACTGTTTAAAATAAAATGACTTTTATATATGTATTAATTAACCTATACAATTTTCTATCATGAAATGGTTCAGTGAAAACGTACAATGGTGTAAATTTTCTTAAAATATACAACTTTTTAATGGATGGACATTTTTTGTGTATTTCGCTTGATATTTTAAAGATTTTATCATGAAAGGGTTTAATAGTTAAGCTTCTTGAAATATATAATTTTGGTAATAAAAATATTTAATGAAAATGTATAATGGTTAAGTTTCAGAAAAATGCAACTCTTTATAATGAACGCGTTTCTTGTTTCAATGAACTGCGATGTTATACTCGAGTTCTTAAATAAAATTGTAACTGTTAGATTAACGATTGAGAACAACTCAACCATTGAATGTTAATTTTTTTATAATAAATTTATGACGTCATCGGTTAAAAAAATATATACTTTAAGATTACAAGAGATAGACACATCAATTTTGCTATTACAATTAAATGATGTCATTTATAAATGAAAGAATATATTGTCTATTAAATTACAAAACTCTGTAAAAAACTGAAATGTTATTTTATTTTTTTCCAATAAAAATTATGATGTTAATGAAAAACAAAATAGGTTTGATATTAGATTGTTGTGTAGTTGGGTTGTGCCTCGAAGATGTGTGAATTATAAATTTGGATAATGATTAAAAATCGAACACGATATCACTTTTTAAGAGCATTTTGAAAACGTGAGAAAAACAATTTTATATCCATTAGATCATTAAAAATAAAAAAAATTGATCGATGATTCAAAAAAAAATCCTATAAAATTATGACAAACTATGTTTGTTACTTTAAAAATATAAATTTGTTTAAATAGGAGAATGTTTAAAGAAGAGTTGTTGCATTACGTAAATATTCTAATCATCATCCAATTGCTATTAAATAATGGAAACACAAAAAATAAACATATATATATATATATATATAATATAATAAAGAATATGAGATTTCATTTTATCATGAAAGTTATGAGAGAGAGTAGTTAGTTGGTTGTTATCATTTTCCACCTACATCTCTTTGTAAAAACTTATATAATATATAGTTTTGTACGTTTCTAAGAAACAATGATAATGGTTTTCTAAAAAGAGTTGTGTCTTTTGAACGGTCATATGTTTTAAAAGAGTTGTTTCTTTTGATGTTTTAAAATAAAAAAAGGTTGTCTTTTGCTATTTTTAGTAAAAGAGTTATGTTTTTACTGTACATAAATTTGTTAATAATTATTTTAAAAGACAAGAATTTTTTCAGAACAAAAAAAATTGTAACTTTTGCCTATTTAAAATAAACAAGAATTGTGTCTTTTTCAGTTGAAGAAAATGTTAAGACACACTTTTTAAATAGCAACCGATGACATCCTATATTTAAACAAAACTAAAACTTGACCATTATAGTGCATAAAGAAATAATTTTTGACTGTTGAAATTATATATATTTTTCTTATAAAATGACATGCAGCATTAGTCGCAAATTGATAATTAGCTTATAATACAACCAATTATATGTTTTTCTGGAACTGTATTGCAACTAATTTTTGGGGAACAAAGTTTTCTCACTATATCTTGTAGTTGGCAAAATCGTCGCATTTTCCACATTTGCAACTCTTTTGCAACCTATTCTTGTAGTAAGAAAATTGATATTTTCTTGTAATGTTTAGTTTTGCAACTTGGAGAATTACTATTGGACTACTCTTGTAGAGATCTCTCTATAAAAGCCCACATGCCATATAAGGAAATGACAACCTTCCATGTGCCTTCTCATACAAGAATACAATATACCCTAGATAAACCTCAACTTTACATCTCTTTTGAATAAAATCAAGACCTAAGACGATATATTATGAAGATAAAATCCACACACTTCGGTTCTTATAATAAGGATTTCATTCATCTACCTCTTACGAACACTTAAAAGCTTAACATCATCAATCACAGCCCCACACAAAGACGAGAAATCATCGCTCCTCATAGCATAAAAAGTGCTATAAACATCGGTAAAAAGCGTATAACCTAATATATGTATAATTAAATTCAGATTCTTGTATAATTTATAATAAATACATAATGTGTAATAACATTATGAAATATATTTTAAGGGAAAGTCATATTCGTAAAAGCCTTTTATTAAGAACATATGGTTATGAAAAAGAGTAATCTCTCAAATAACTTCTTTTAAAGTTTTTGTCACAAAATAATATCCGAGAACAAAAATGACCAAACTAACCTTTTTTATTTTTAAAAAGATTAATTTTTTTTTTCAATTTTAAACCTCACGCCCAAAACCCCCACCCATAACTCTAAACTCTAAGTTTAGACTAGTTAACCCAAAGGTATAAATGTATATTTACACCGCTTAATAAATGTTATTTGGTCATTTTTTTCTTTAAATGTTATTTTTTGTGACAAAAAACTTTGTAGATCTATCTTATGATCATTTCTCTATGAAAAATGTATAAATGATATTTAAATTTTAATTGACTAAACACAGATCTTTTCTTCTTCTAATTTTTTGTGAAACGGCTTACAACAAAGATCTTTCTTTTAACAAAAAAAAGAAGATCTGGGAAAACCGCATAAAAAATCTTCAAAGTGACACTCACTAACACTTTAAACCTTGAAGTTTTTTCAATAACACTTTAAACCTTCAAAATGACATTTGTATCATTAAAAACCTTCAAAGTCAATATGATCTGTTCAAACAGGTAAAACGGTAATTTATCAGATTTTTTTCAAAAATAATTTTTTTAAAAAATTACAATATTATGTTTTCAAGAAATTGTTTGAAACATCATTGTCAATAATTATATGCTTTGAAAAAATTTTTGTCATCAATATTTTGTCAAAAACAATCTGATGACAGTAAAATTTTCAAGCATATAATTATTGACGATGATGGTTTCAAACAATTTTTTTTTTTTGAAAAAATAATCTTGTAATTTTTTTACAAAAAATATTTTGAATTTCTGAAAAATTTTATTGAATATTCTGTATTTTAATTTTTTTTAAGTTTTTAAATTTTTATTTAATTTCTGATTTTTTGTGAATATTTATTTACTTTCTGAAATTTTATTTATTTTTCTGATTTTACAATTAATTTTTTTTGATTTTTTTTTATTTTATTAATTAATATTTATTTTTTGAAAAAAAATCTGATAAGTTACCGCTTTACCTGTTGAAAAGGTCATATTCTGACTTTAGAGGTTTTTATTAGGGCTGGGCACAAAACCATAATCCGAAATCCGAACCGAACCCAAACCGAAAAATCCGAAACCGTACCCGGTCCAAAAATGTAAAATACCCGAATGGATCTTGTAAGGTGTTACAAACATATCCGAACCCAAAGCGTTATTAACCGAACCCGAACGGGTAATCCGAAAACCCGAAAACCCGAAAAATCCGAAAAAATATCCGAAGAAACCGATCCGAATGTCCAAATTAACATGTAATATAAATATATGAAAAATATATATACTTCATATATTGAATTTCTGATATGATATCTAACAATTAGTCTTTAAAATTTAAATAAGTACCTTAAATACTCAATTATATATAAATAAGTATATAATTTTAATGTTTTTCTTTTAAATATTAGATTTTACTTCATGTATATCCGAACCGATCCGATATAATTCGAACCCGAACGATATATGGTTACTTTATGGGTTTTAGGATGTGATACAAAACCGATCCGAAACCGATGTGTTATATCCGAACCCGATCTGTATTTGTAAATTTACTAGAATGGGACCTATGAGGTGTTATAAAATAGAACCGAAATCCAAAAAATCCGATCCGAACGCCAACGGGTACCCGAACGCCCAGGCGTAGTTTTTATGATACAAATGTCAATTTGAAGGTTTAAAGTGTTAACGAAAAAACTTCAAGGTTTAAAGCGTAAGTGAGTGTCACTTTGAAGGTTTTTTATGCGATTTTCCCTTTTCTTATACGTACGCATAAAATAGAAACTTTCCTTTAATTGTTTTGTGCAGTGAAGACTATCTATTGTTAGACGTTTTCTATGTTTCCTTATAAAATTTGTATTTGTCTCTCTTCGTATCAGTTAGTTTTTAACTCTAAATAGCAAAATAAAAATAATAATAATAATAATAAATATATATATCCTAGATGTAATTTTTCTTCTACAGAATTACAATTTGCAAAGGTTAATGTTGCTGGATTTTACCATGACCTTTTACTGTTACATATATTTTAAATGGGTATTAGAGTATTAATCAAAAATTCACCATATCAAAGTGTTAATTTCGCTTGCTACTTGATAAACAGACAAAGTTTATATAATTGATATGATATGGTCAGTTATCTTTGAATTAATATGTCATGAGACTACACTTGTAAGTGTAAAAGAAAGGTCGATTTAGGCAGCTGCAGATTGCAATTTGTTTGCTGTAAGGATGATTCGGCCGTAAAAAGAAAAAATTGGCCTTTCCAACAGTGTGATTGCAGACTATCAGATTCTTGTCAAGCGAAGCCTCCTTGCAAGTTCAAATATTTTTCGTGATATTTTATCACAGCTTAGCAAATATTCATGCACACATCTTGTGTTTACCAACGCCTATCTTGTCAGGAGAACTTGAATGAATGCAATGTTGTCAAGAAAAGTTGAATGATGTAATCTTCCAAGCTGGGCAGTTTTGATGATACAACAAACTACTTACCGAAAATTTTTGAGAGTATCCATTACACCATAACAAATTCTCCTACATTTCACTGTGGGCGATGTTCTCGCAAGTACTTATGATACGCTAAGAAGAGGAACTTATCCGATTGTATTTGTTCCCAAAGGCGAGTCTAAACTGTAACTGTTTGGTGAGAAGGGAATACATCGATCAATATATCTCCTCCTCTTGTCCTGCAAACAGGAAGCGAAATGAACATTT
Organism: Moricandia arvensis; assembly: GCA_905132765.1. Classification (NCBI taxonomy): domain Eukaryota; kingdom Viridiplantae; phylum Streptophyta; class Magnoliopsida; order Brassicales; family Brassicaceae; genus Moricandia; species Moricandia arvensis. The sequence goes on along the minus strand of CAJHQP010004674.1, from coordinate 36,424 downwards.
GAAGTGTATTTTTTTTTTTTGTTTTTGAATAAAAACAACCACTGTATTTTTTTGTATTATTAGAGTAATACGAATCAGATCTAAAATCTACAATCTATTTACTCTCGTTCGACAAAAGCATATCTACAATCCATGCAATCAGTTAAACGCCATGTCTATCGAACATAGAAATTAAACAGACAAACAAAGACAATCAGCTTCGGAGTTTATATGAACAGAAAATCAAAACTTCAATTGGAAACGTTTGGTAAACAAAACAATTTTAGGAGTTGTAAATATTACTTCTATCCACTGGTGTTTTGACAGCGATTACAGTCTAAAAAAGTACATTTTTGATTTGGAGATACATAGAAACAAATATGCGGTTTGAATCGTGGATCCTTAAAATATACTTACTTTGATTTTATGGATGGAAAACGTTACCTGAAGAGATCAATGAGTTTTTGAGAAAAAAATATGTTTCTCTAAAATTGAGTAACTCCCACAAACAATAAATTAAATAATCAATGGGTGGGTGAAGACGAAAAAAGAGTAGAAGTTATCAGTAAAAAGAAGAGAGTAAGAGCATCTACGTTAATGAAACCTTGGGGGCTCGATTTCCGAGGTAAGTAAATGATTTTTTTTCTTTTTTGTTTGATTTTTTTTCTTTTTTGTTTGATTTTTTTGTAAGAAAAAAATAATAATTAAACCAATCACGGATCGCCACGTGGCGTGGGGCCCGCGAAACAGTGATGAACTGGGTTCATAGGGAAGGACTCGTGTGAAACGGGATCATGGTTTATGTGGGGTCCGCGAATATTTTATTAATTTTTTTGAGAAAATGTGAGAGTTTGGGGAGTGAACCTCTAATGGGGATGCCCTAAAAGAAATAGAAAGATTTGGAAAATTCACATGCCAATCAACGATACTGGAACAAACACTTAGTTTAAGAACTGTTTAGGAATAGCAAACTGGTTTTCAAATATAAACAAATGAAGAGATGCGAAACAGGAGTCACAACTCCATCAATGACGCAATGCTTCGCTACAAACACATATCTTGATAGCCTCGTCTTCGTCTCCACAAAAGTTAAGTCTAAAACTTTTTTTTTTTTCGAAAAGAGTATCAAGTCAATTTGAACTGTTAAATCTTCCGAAAAGTTGTGTTTTTTGAGAGTTTAGAAGAAGGAATCGAAGGAGATGCTGTTTCCATTATTAGTATTGATGATGTCAGACGTCTGAACGAATCTAACATTTCATCCATTAGATTGAATAACAGCAACAATCTCCACCGTGCGATTTCACTTTTATTTTTCTATAAAAAACTGCTGACGTCACAGAACATAAAATATCGGTATGCTATTATATATAGATATGAACGATGTTAATTTTATTTCTTCTAAGATAAAAGTTTGGTTATTCACTTATTCATCTAATTACCATAACAAAAATAAGAGAATAAATAAATAAAACATAAATCTGGTTAAGGAGAAAATCCGGTTAATGATAAATAGTTGGTTTCTTTTTAACTAAGATAAAATAATTATTTAAATAATTATATTCATAGACAGATGCGACAATAATTATCATAATTAAAACAATTTTTCCTATTTTTCAAATTAGCTTTGATAAAGCTAGAGTTAAAGAAAAATTGAAAAAAAAATTCACACTGTCATCCGCCTAGCAAACAAGCCAGAGTTAACCAAAAAATTGAAACGCCGACAATAATATAACTAGTCTTACAAAGCCAAATACGATTGCAAGCTATCCACACCAAATATCAAATAGACCCTAACTTTCCAACTTCATATGATATTAGACCACATCATATCTAGAACTTTGAGCTACTACGATGACACAAAAAGAAAAGTTCTCTAGCCTTCCTTTCACCGAGGGTTGAAAAGTTAATCAATAAAAAGTACCACAAAAACAATAATATGAGAAAAGGATAAACAAATCAGAGGATTTTCTCATAGCATACGCCATAAAAACCTCCAAACAACAAAACCTTTTTGTTTCTCTCTCTACATGTAAATTTAAAACGAATCTATATCTCTCTCTTTTTACACTTCTACCTATTCAATTCAAACTATGCTTTCTGTCATTGCTTTCTATTTGAGTAATCATCTTGTTAGATTTAGAGAATTCATGAGATTAATGTCAAACTAATAATCGATTAAGATTTCTAGGGTTGTTTATAGTTTTTTACATCAGGGTGACTTATAATACTAGGATCTCGAGCATTTGGAATAGCATGAGAGTGTGACTAGTTATTTGAACCAGGAATCATATGAAAATTGAGAGGCACGAGAGTGAAATCGATTTACGGAACCTGAACCTTGATGAATTACCTAGGAAAATACGAAGTTGATCTAGGATTTAGTTGAACATTATCAATCTACGCGTTAATGTTTGTGTTAAGAATTATCGATCGACTCTTTAGTATCAATCAAATACTCTTCCGGAATTCGCATACAATAGTTGGAATCACAGAATTTAGATATCTGATTAGTAATTGCATGCGAGAGCTAGATTACTTGCTTATTGAATTTGAGTTCTAGGATTAAACCTATAAAACCCTTAGGATCATTGATTGTAATTTTGAATCTCATGACTTATAAATTCCTAGATCTAGCATTTCTTTCTAATATCTTACAAACCTATCTATCTACATACTGCTTTATTTACGCTTTTATATTGTTTGCCTAACTTGATATGAAACTCAAGTCTATTGTATGAAAGATAGAGTCTCTATTAATACGATCCTCAAGTACTACAATCAAACCTCTAATTTGAGAAAGTAGTTTGAAGGTTAATTTGAGCACATCAATAAATACTTAACTGGAGTCCATCAACCTGGCATACTTAGTAGCTCGGTCACCTAGGTGTGCTTCGTCATTTACATAAGCCGTAAGAGCTCGTTCCAAGGCGTCCGTAGAACACATTTCCATGAATTACTCATAATCTAGTTCAGTCAGATTGTCTACAAAGAAGGTTTGGTCATCGATCATAAAGTAGTTGTCCACACTGACCATGCTATCTTATAGTACTTGATGTAGAAGAAAGATGCAAAGCCAAGGCTTTTAAGACGGATCATGCTTCTGCAACAATTTGACATAGAGATCAAAGATAAGAAGGGAGTAGAAAATGGAGTTGCTGACTATCTTTCATGGATTAGAATTGAAGATGATTTTCCCATAGATGATTCCTTACCTACTGAAGATGTCTACAATATGGAGTCAACATTTATTGGTAATTTTTGTATGTCATCTGAAGCTGTATTTCTAGATACTCAAAAAGCATAAATTGACACCTCAAAAGAAGTGCACGTCTACCCACATAAAGAAGTGACAATTAACATAGATATCAATGTAGCTCGCTACCTTAAGAAAAAATGGGTTCTCCGGGTGGTAGAAGTTCAAGTCGAGGTATGTGTGCGTTTACCGCATCTAGTTCAGATATGCCATGGTATGGCGACATAGTGAACTATCTTGCTGCTGATGTAGAGCCAAAAACATTTAAAGGATATACAAAGAAGAAGTTTCTAAGAGAGATCCGAAGATATCATTGGGATGAGATGTATCTCTATAAACATTGTTCTGGTGGTATATATAGATGTTGCGTTGCAGAATCTGAAGTTCAAGCAACCTATTCAACTGCCATGGATCTGATTATGCTGAGAAACATTTTGCAAGTTTCAAGACAGTGTCTAAGATTCTTCAAGCAGGTTTCTGGTGTCCCAATATTTACAGTTACCAAAGGAGAGGAAAAAATAGCAAGAGGCACGAAATGCAGCAAAATTTCATACTTGAAGTGGAAATGTTTGAAATATGTGGCGTCGACTTTGTGGGCCCTTTACCTTCTTCATTCGGAAATAAATACATCCTTGTGGCTGTTGACTATGTATCTAAATGGGTAGAAGCAATATCAACTCTGAAAAATGACGCCGCTGTTGTCATAAATTTGTTTAAAGGTATCATCTTCCCTAGCTTTGGAGTTCCTCGAGTGGTGATAAGCGAGGGAGGCTCTCATTTCATCAACAAATTGTTTGAGAATCTGCTTAAGAAGCATGGAGTCCACCGTCCAGTAGCTACGCCTTATCATCCTCAGACCAGCAGACAAGTAGAAGTTTTCCACCTTCAGATCAAGGAAATCCTGAAAAGATGGTAGGAAAAACAAGAAGAGATTGGTCTACATAATTGGATGATGCGCTCTGAGCTTACAGAACTGCATTTAAAATTCCACTCGAAACTACACCATTTCAACTGCTCTATGGGAAAGCATGTCAGCTTTCGGTGGAGTTGGAACACAAGGCAGCATGAGCTGTAAAGATGTTAACTTTCGACATCAAGACATCTAGGGAAAGAAGATTGATATAGCTGAATGAATGATGAAATCCGACATCATGCTTATGAGAATTCGAAACAGTACAAGTAAAGAACACATGCTTATTACGATAAGAAGATCATCTCTTGACATTATGAACCGAATATCAGGTGCTTATGTACAACTCTCGTTTGACAATATTCCCTGGAAAATTGTGTTCACGCTGGCCAGGTCCCTTTACTGTTAAAGAAGTCAGATCTTATGGAACCATCGTGCTAATAAACTTGATATACCATGGATTTTCATTACAAGAAAACAGTTTATTTTCCACAAAATTTAGTGAGGAAAACTAGGTCTCGTAAATTTACGTGAATTATACGAGGAAATTACGAGGAATCATAGTTTCCTCGTAGATTCGTTGTGAATCAATGAAAACACGTTTCCTCGTAATTTAGCGAGGAAATTACGTGGCAGGGTGGATTTCCTAGTAAAGTACTCGTTACATTTACGTGTATTTTACGAAGAAATAATTTAGGGAGGAAATAACGAGGCCAACCACTTTTTTGTTGAAAACGTGTTTTTGAAGATTGTACACCTACCAAATTTCCTCGTAAATCCGTGGTAAAATGTCACCTACCAATTCGAAATTTTTTTATAAATATGTTGTTTGAGTTTCAAATGAAACACACCCAAAACAATTAAAAACTTAAAAGAAAAAAAAATGAAAACGTGAAAGAAAACAAAATGTCCAGAGATGGATATATTTTCGAGTTGCGGAGGTGGATGTATACACACAGATATGGGAACGAGAGAGTGACGAAGTGTTTCTCGAAGAGTTGGAGACATTTATTCATTAAGCAGATTCTACACCGCTCGCGCAGGAAAGCGGTAAGATGTTCTGTCCTTGTCGGAAATGCAACAATTCAAAATTAGGCCCTCGTGAAAATGTTTGGACGCATTTAGTTAATAGAGCTTTCACACCACATTACTATATTTGGTTTTAATATGAAGAAGGTTATAGTGATTGTAGGAATGAAGCTAGCAATAGTAATAGCAATTTTCAGGTTAAACCCGCGGTTGATCATTTGCATAATAGTTATTAGGAGGAACATATGGTAGATTATGATAGGGTTCATGATATGGTAGGTGATGCATTTGTAGCTCATGATGATGAAACTGAAGAACCTAACATAGATGCAAAAAAGTTTTATGAAATGTTAGATGCTGCGAATCAACCAATTTACAGTGGTTGTAGAGAAGGTCTCCCCAAATTGTTGTTGGCTGCTAGAATGATGAATATTAAAACCGATCATAATCTACCTGAAAATTGCATGGATGCATGGGCAAACTTGTTTAAAGATTATTTTCCGGAAGACAATGTGTCTGCTGATTCTTATTATGATATTCAGAAATTGATTTATAGTCTTGGGTTGCCTTCGGAGATGATAGACGTTTGCATCGACAATTGCATGATTTACTAAGGAGATGATGAGAAGTTAGATGAATGTCGATTTTGCAAGAAGCCATGATTCAAACCACAAAGACGAGGGCGTAATATCGTACCGTACCAAAGGATGTGGTACCTACCAATTACAAACAGATTCAAAAGATTGTACCAATGTGAGGAAACTGTCGGAGGGATGAGATGACATGTCAAGCATACTCAGACGGAGGGTGAGATGACTCATCCATCAGATGCAAAAGCTTGGAAACATTTTAATAATGTACATCCAGATTTCGCTAGCAATAGCCGAAATGTGTATCTTGGATTATGCACAAATGGATTTAGTCCATTTGGAATGTTAAGAAGACAATATTCATTATGGTCAGTCTTTCTTACGCCATAAAACCTGCCAGCGGAGATGTGCATGCGACGGGAGCTTCTATTCATGACCATATTAATACCTGGTCCGAAGCATCCAAAAAGATCTCTCGATGTTTTTCTTCAACCACTGATAAAGGAGTTGAAAGATTTGTGGTCAACATGGGTGTGGACGTATGATTGTTCAACAAAAACAAATTTAACAACGCGAGCAATGCTTCTGTGGACCATAAGTGACTTTCCTGCATAAAGGATGTTGTCTGGATGAACTACACATGGGAGATTATCTTGTCCATATTGTAATGGAATGACAAATGCGTTTCAGTTGAAGAATGGTAGGAAGACAAGTTGGTTCGATTGTCACCATCGATTTCTTCCTATTCACTATCCATACAGAAGAAACAAGACATTGTTCAGGCACAAAAGCGTTGTGAGATACATTCCTCCTCCATATTTAACTATGGAACAAATCGAAGCGCAAATAGATTACTACGGTGCTCTACAAACCACTCCTCATGGTGGTAATTGGCATGTTCCCAATAATATGCCTGATTATTACGGAGTTCAGCACAACTGGCACAAGAAGAATATATTTTGGGAATTGCCATATTGGAAGGATCTTCTTTTGCGTCACAACATCGATGATGCATATAGAGACTTTTTTTTGAGAACATCCTCAACACAATATTGAATGTCCCAGGAAAGACGAAAGACATCATAAAATCGAGGTTGAACTTACCTGATATTTGCTCGAGAAGTGAGTTACATATAAAAAGCAATGGAAAAGTCCTAGTTCCTATATTCAGATTGTCATCAGAACAAAAGTTGGTGTTGTTCAATTGGGTGGCATCAGAAGTGATGTTTCCTGATGGGTACGTTTTAAATCTTTCGAGATGTGTTGAAAAAGGTCAAAAGTTCTCAGGGATGAAGAGTCATGATTGTCATTGCGGAGCTACTACCAACAAAAGTATATGAAGCAGTTGCAGGTAATATATATTTTTAAACACATGCTTTACTTAATTTTTTTATTTATATACACATTTTGACTACTACTGTCTGTAAATTTTGAAATATGCAAGGAATTGGAGCATTTTTCAGGGATCTGAGCACACACACTCTTAAAGAGGATGTCGTTCAACAACTTCATGAGAACATTCCCATATTATTGTGCAACTTGGAGAAAAAATTTCCGCCATCATTTTTTGACGTCATGGAGCATCTAGTTGTCAACCTACCGTATGAGGCATTGCTTCAAGGACCTGTACATTATGGATGGATGTATCAGTATGAGCGGGCCATGAAAACTTTGAAAGGAAAAGCAAAAAACCTCGCAAGATTTGAAGGTTCTATAGTTGCCGGAAGAAACATCATACTACACATCATACTACTTTGCACCAAAAGTACGTATCCAAAAACGAGCTCCAAGAAGGTATGATGATGGTGGTGTTGTGCCGATATATATGGAAAAAGATGTTCCACATATCTTTTGCCAAATTTGAAAATTTGGTGGGAAATTGAAAGAGGTTTGGTGGTCGAGTGATAAAGACCTCCATAATTCACACATTTACATACTTCTCAATTGCGAGCATGCATTGATTCGCTATTTTGAAAGGTAATTAAACTTACAATTACAAACACATATATTTATTTATTTATTTTTTTGCAATTGATTAATTAACAAAAAATTTCACAGCCAATTTGTTACTCAAGTCGAAGAAGCAATCCCGGATATATCCACAAGTGAGGTAGACAGAAGGAAAGATCAACACTTTATTAAGTGGTTGAGGAAACATGTATTATAACATTCTCTTAATTTTTCAACGTTCGGTAGGATTAATTTCAAAGTGATATTTTTTATTTTTGCAGGTTGATTATGACGATCCAAATTACCCCGCATGGTTTCACGAATTAATTCAAGGTCCAGTTGCAAAGTTCACGACATCACCGATGTATTTCACACGAGGCTATAGTTTTCATACATATGAGCATGGTAGACACCAGGTGACAAGTAATTATGGAATATGTGTGAAAAGCGAAATAAATTTCTATGGGATCTTGCAGGAGATTATTGAAGTTGAATTCCCAGGGTTATTGAAGATGAAGTGCGTCCTCTTCAAGTGTGACTGGTTCGACCCCGTCGTCAACAGAGGTGTTCGGGTTAAAAAATTAGGTGTGGTTGATGTCAATAGTGTACGAAGATACAACAAATTCGAGCCTTACATATTAGCTTCGCAAGCAGATCAAGTTTGCTTCGTTCCATATCCTCGGTTGACAACCTCGGGGATAAATTGGTTATCTGTTATCAAAGTTACACCACGTGGACGCATAATCGCTGGAGAAGAACCACCTTTACAAGAATACACACCAATGGAGTTGAGGAACATGATCAACAAGTTGATGACATCCTTCTCAACGATCCGCATAATCATGAATACGAAGATTTTCCCGACGATATCCCAGACGAAGCGGTTGAAGACGAGTTTAATGAAGATGATGATGTTTCTGGTGATGACGAAAATGATGTTTCCGAATGATGATGTATTTTTATTTTGAATTTTAAGATTTAATGAATATGTGTTAGTTTGCCTGACTATGAAATTTTAAGAAGTTATTGGTTTGACAAAAAATGTGTATTTAAGTGTTTATGAAGAAGTAGAGATTTAGGTTTATGAAGAAGTAGAGATTTAGGCTTAGGAAGAAGTAGAAATTTAGGTTTAGGAAGAAGTAGAGATATATGTTATAAGTTAAGGAAGTTGGGGTTTGGGGTTTTGGTTTTTAGGGATTCAGAATCCTTTCCTCGTAACCCAAAAACACGGGCCTAGGTTTTTCTTCGTAAAGGTTTTCCTCGTAAATTCCTCGTGGGCCGAAAACACGGGCCAGATTATTTCCTCATTTAATTAACAAGACATTTACGAGGAAATAATGGTTATTTTCCTCGTAAATTCCTCGTGGGCTGAAAAAGCAGGTTTGGTTAAATCCTCGTAAACCAAAACACGGGCCTGGGTATTTCCTCGTAAATTTACGAGGAACTTACGAGGAAATAAAAGTGGGCCTGGGTAATTCCTCGTAAATTCCCCGTAGATTAGGCCGTAAATCTACGAGAAATTTACGAGGAAATGTAATACTCTATATAAACTAGACCCATACCACCTCTCTCATTCGTAGGAACTTCCTCTCTATCTCCTTTTAAGGTATTCTCTCTACTTCCTCTCTAGATAGTTAGGTAATTAGTTTAGGTGGTTAGTTTAAGTGGTTAGTTTATGGATTTTTTCTTATTAGGCCATAACTTAACATGTTTCTAGGTGGTTAGTAATATATTTATATTTATTATTGACTAATATTTTGAATTATTATTTTTAGATGGTTAGAGCTAATAAGTTTAAGAACGCGACTCATTACATAGACATGTTTACCGAGCCTCGTACTCATTAGGCACATCATCTTCAGTTCCTGGTTCTCCGGGTCCAGATGTTGTTCCCGAGACTCAGTCTTCTCAGAGATTCTCGATGTCGCCTTCTTTTGCTTCGCCACCACCCGTTCCCCCATTTGCTGCTTCGGATGACATGCCTCCTCCTCCTCCTCCTCCTGCAGCTGCGGCCGGTGTTCATCCCGACTTGCAGGTCTCGCCGACGGCTCCTTATGCTACCTACATCGTCGAGGACCTTCTCGGTCAGCCAGGCCGAGATGGTTTACCAGTCTTAGACCCCGACCGACCAGAAGGCACTTTCTGGTACGTTTCATGTTTATAAATATTTTTTTATTTAATACAACATTCAAATATTTAATAATTTAGTATGTTTTTGTTTAATTCAGGTTTGGGGTTGATAGCCGTGTTGCTCGGAGCGTAACCGAGGTGATCAAAAGTTACTTCCCCGACGCACATCCGAACTGGAAGATGACGCCGAGCCACGTCCGAAAGACGTGGTTCCAAATGTTCGCGGTAAATTAATGATTTTTAATTATTTTTTAATTATTAAGATTTTGTAAATATTTTTAGACTAATTGTTAAACTAATATTTTTTTGCTGTACAACAAAAATGGCGTTGGTCCATCAGAGTGAACGAGGACGTTAAGCGAGGTTTTATTAAAAAGGAAAAAGACCGATTGTTGGACACGGTGTCTAATTGGAAGGACGATTACCTGGTAGACGGTTATGAGCACGGAAAACCCGTTGAGCTCAAAACGGACGTGTGGGATGGCCTCATCCGTTATTGGAACTTGCCACCATTGATCAGAGTCTCCACCAGCTGCTCCTCTTCCCGTCTGACGAAAGACGAGCATGGCAACAAGCCGATGCTTCACTCCTCGGGTCAAACACCACACACCGGTGTCTGTCTAGGAATAGTAAATACTTTAATTAAGTCAATTTTTATTATATCTATTTTAATTTATTAATTATTTTTTTTTAATTTAAAAATGCCAAAGAAACGCGAGTTCTACCGTCTCTTAAGGAACTTTACGAGAGGACCCACAAGGACAAGGCTGGACAATTTGTGGATCCTAGGTCCGAGCAAATCTACAACGACGTTGTTGCTCGGGTTGAAGAGCATCAAACCCAGATGACACAGCAATCCACCGATGGGATACCCGTCATATTATTCACAGCTGAAGTGGATGAGATCTACGAGCAAGTATAATTTAATTTTTAATTATTATTATTCGTTTAAAATCTATTTTTTTATTAGAGGCTAACATTTAAATTAAGGTCGTCACTAAGAAAAAGGGACGTAGATTGGGGAATGGTTTCGTTAACGATGTCCCAAGAGCGACATCGTCTTATGCTCAGCGACGGGAAGATGAGACTGCTCAGCTACGTTCGGAATTGAACGCGACACGTTCTCATTTGAGCACGACGCAAGCTCAAATGGGTTCACTCAAGGGTATACTCGACGCTTTAGCAGCTGGAAATCCGCAATTGGAGATGATGTTAGCAGAGAGACGGAGAAATTTGGGCATTTCAGATCTAGACCGCCATGACTCCCATAACCCTTAGATTTTGTTTTATCTTTTTTTTTTCTTGTAATATAGATTTAAAACTTAAATATTTATAAAATATTTTTGTTTTCTTATATTTTAATTTAATTAATTAATTTTTTTTAAATATTTTATTATAATTAATTTTAATGCAGAAAAATAAGTTTCAAAGTAAATTCGTCGCTACTGTTACGTGGAATGAACTACGAAATATAGCGTGTCGTTTACGAGGAAAATGTTACCTGGAAATTACGAGGGAATATTTACGAGAAGGTTACAAGGAAAGTTTCACGTGGAGTTTACGTGGAAATTTTTACGTGGATTTTACGAGGACAGTTGTACGAGTCCATTACGAGGAAAGCTTTACGTTGTTTAAACGAATAAAGCTTAGCATGGCTTTTACGAGGAAATTTAGGCGCGCGTTTACGAGAAAATATTTCTTCGTAAAACTACAAATTTTTAGAGAGGGAATATGTCTTACGATGAACGTGGCACGACGTTTTGTGTTTCGTGGCTATTTCCTCGTAAAACCTCATTCACGAGGAAATAGCCACGAAAACAGCCCTCGCTAAATAACTGTTTTCTTGTAGTGTTTACTAATTTTTAGCCATGGTATATAGTTGTTTTAGAATCTGTTTATTATGCAGTGGAGTCTTTTTAAAGCCTTTACAAGTTCAAGTAGGTTTTGGCGCAATGCGGTTATTATGGAGCATTTTGGAGATAAATATAGAGGAAACTCGTAGCTGATCAAGGAACCAACCAGAGTCGACATTTAGAGGCAATCATCGATCTATGAAGACACATTGTCGTCGATTGAAAGTGAAGCATAAAAGGCCCGACTTGGATCCTGGCAGATGAAAGCCCAAAAGCCACATAATTACAAGATTACTCCTGGTCGAGTTTAACCTAGCATTTAAGTGCTCTGCCATTGTATTAAGCAACACACAAGCTTTTCTACTTTTCCTACTTTCCACAACAAATAGTTTCGGGTTTTTAGAAGTTTGGAGAGAAGATCCAAGACTCATTCAGAACTTACATTGGAACTCCAGTTTTTCTCTTCCTTAATCTCCTTATGTTATTTGTTGAGATATTTGCTATGTAATGCTTTGCTATGTTTGAGTAATTCATCTTGTTAGATTTAGGGTTAATTAGGGTTATGAAGGATTAACCAAAACTATAGAACCGCTAGGGTGATAATTAAACTTCCTTCAATTGAATTGATCTTATTGCTTGTGTACTAGAGTAGCTAACTAGAACCTTAATATTAGGGTTGTGGACAACTACGACGGTAGGTTATGCACCAGAATAAATTCTATTAAGCTAGGATTGCTAAAAAAGTGACAGCTGATCTAGTTGAGACTAGTGAACAAATCAATCAATTCGTTAAAGCTTGCCCAAGGCAGCATCAATCGATGCTAACTCGATAGCATTGATAGACGCTCGATCCGTATCAACAAGCGACACCTGAGATACCAGACTTAGTCAAAAGACTTGATTCACAGTGGAGCTGGATATCTTGTGTATTAGATATTGAATTCTACGATTATTATCCCCACACCACAAGCATTCTATATCCTTATAATCCTGATTGCCTGAACCCTAGATCTAGCTATTTATTCTTGTTGTTTACAGCCTCAATCAACCAACTGAACAACTACCTTGTTACCTTGATTTTCTTTATTTACTCCTTTCATGTTACTTGCCTAGCTTAATCTAGAGTTCTTGAGTTTATTGTGTGCCCATGCTCCCTATGGATTTGATCCTTAATCACTACAACTTAATGATGTTAGGAGTTTTCAAGGCTCCTAAGGAAAATGTTGTACTATAAGAGATTGTCGAACCAGTTCTGAGAGATATAAAAGCACTGAAAATGCAAGTACTAGCTTAATTTAAGTGCGATCATGTGATTGATTAGTTTTGAATTATGACTAAGATCAAAATACAATAACAGAACACTAAGTGCGATAAATGAAATAGCTTTGACAATTAAGATAAATGAGAACTCATGGGTAAAGGGAATTAGACCTTGGGTGATCAAGATTCGAACTAAAGATGGCGAGTGATCAATTAAACTATCAACCTTAAGCCTAGACACGATTCTAAACAAGCTCTATGTCTAGATAAATGTTCATTTACTAACATAACTCAAGCATCAAATGTCTTCGGTGTTGAAGAGAAACATGAAGAAAAGAAGCCCAATCGATCGATGGGTTTCTGCCACAAAACCCCATCGATCGATGGCAACTCTGCGAATGAAACGTGCTAAAGTAATCGATCGATTGTACAATACAATCGATCGATGGAACTAAAACTCCATCATATTGCCTTGCATCGATCGATGCAGTTTTAGGGCAAAACTGCATCGATCGATTGGCGTCCTGCGACCACCAACTACACCAACCTCACCTACTGCACCTACTTCACCAACTGCACCAACTCACCTTTCATTATCATGTCTGGAGCTTTTGAAAGACTTTACTGACATTTAAATAGAGGGGTTGTAACACATACCAAATAGATAATAAAAATGAAAAACATGTTCTTCCCATTCTCATTCTCTCTCAAATCACAAACTCCTTCTATGTTTGATCATCTGTCTAACTAGTATATTCTTCTTTGTATTACTTCCGCAATTAAGCTATTCTCACATGGTATCAGAGCCTTAAGCTCCTACTTCATTCCGCAAAACCTTCTCTATCCTTCTCTTTTATTCAGCAAAGCTTTTATGTTATTCTCATTCCGCAAATCATAAAAATGGAGAAGGAAAACATAATTTCCGTGACCCTTGAGGGTCCTAATTATCTCTCATGGTCAAGAGTGGCCAGAATCACCTTGGGATGTCATGGACTTTGGGACAGCCATATCATGAAGGCTGGAACTTCAAAGAGGATGGCTGAAGAAGATAGATACGTGAACAACCACAACCAATGGGTTCAAGAAGACCAACAAGCTCTGGCTCTCATCTGTAACTCCTTGTCAAAACCAATCCTGAAGATCAATTCTCACATCAAAACCGCCAAGAGACTATGGGAGAGTCTTCAAACCGCTTATGGGTGTTTATGGGAGAGTCTCCAAACCATCTATGAGAACGACCGGTTCCTCAGCTTTCTCCTACACCTAGACTCATCATTCAACACACTGATAAAGAATTTCTTTACTGGAAGAAAGATTTCATGCCTAGATGATGGTGATCCTCTCAAAGGCCAGCCGGATAAATGTAAACCCAAGGAGCAGCAAGCAATTCAAGGGAGAACCATGTATTCTGCTCACATGGGTGATTCAACTGAAGACATGTGGAGAAATCAAGTTGGTACGACCTCATCTGATGATTTTGTGACCACTCTCATTGCTTCCAAGAAGGATGGTACACATTCTCTTGACTCTAAACCTATCATAATAGATTCAGGAGCAAGCCATCACATGATTTGTGATAGGAACTTGATTAGTAATATCCAGCCTGCCGTAGGGAATGTAGTCATAGCAAATGGTGATAAGGTGAAGATAGAAGGGATAGGGAACCTTAAAGTGTTTGATAAGGAATCTACTGCCTTGTATATGCCTGGATTTTCATCTAACTTGTTATCAGTAAGAAGGGCTACGATTGATTTGGGCTGCCAAGTTGTGTTCAGACCAGATGAAGTTGAGTTTCAAGACCTGAAGACAGGAAAGGTCATTGGAAAAGGGCACAACCATCAGCAGATGTATCATCTTGAGAGGAATATGGTGCCAGAATCATCTATGCCTCACTGCCTGGCTAGCACCGTTAATGGCGCTGAGAACACAATATGGCATGCCAGATTGGGACATCCCCATACAAGAGCTCTAAACCTGATATTCCCTGGAGTGGTGTCTAAGAATGAAGAGTGTGAAGCCTGCATATTGGGGAAGCATTGTAGGACAGTCTTTCCACGGTCTGGCACCACCTATGAGAGTTGCTTTGACTTGGTTCACTCTGATGTATGGACGGCTCCATGTGTGTCAAGGGAGAATCACAAATACTTTGTCACCTTCATTGATGAAAAATCCAAATACACTTGGTTGACACTGATTCAGTCCAAGGATAGGGTGTTAGACGCCTTCAAGAATTTCCAAGCTCATGTCTCCAACCACTTCAATGCCAAGCTGAAGATCCTCAGATCAGACAATGGTGGAGAATACACAAGTCATGCATTCAAACAGTACCTGGCTCAACATGGAATTATTCATCAAACAAGCTGTCCATATACTCCTCAACAAAACGGAGTTGCTGAAAGGAAGAACAGACACCTGATGGAGGTAGCCAGATCAATGATGTTCCACACCAATGTTCCAAAGAGATTCTGGAGTGATGCGGTGGTGACTGCTACTTATCTGATCAATAGGACTCCAACTCAAGTCCTCAAAGATCTATCACCGTTTGAAGTCCTTAACCAGACTAAGCCGGCTTTGGACCACTTACGGGTGTTTGGATGTCTCTGCTTTGTGCTGATACCAGGGGAGCAGAGAAACAAACTGGATGCCAGGAGCACAAAAGCGATGTTCATTGGCTACTCTCCAACACAAAAGGGGTATAAGTGCTATGATCCAGTAGCCAGAAAAGTTTTAATATCAAGGGATGTGAAGTTTGTGGAAACAAAGGGATATTATGAGGTGAAGAATTGGGATGATCTGAGGGACTTACCGCAATCAGAAAGAGCCACAAACCTCAGAATCATTTTGGAGAACTTCGGCATTGGCATGTCTCCAGCAACTCAAGAAACAAGAAGGAATATCCCTGAAGCTACTGCACCTGTTCCAGAAGCTGTAGTTGAAGAAGATGTGATTAATGAAAATGAAAAAATTGCCCATCCTGACCCTGAAAGGGGGAATCAACAAAAAGCTCATGATCAGGATGAGACCAAATCAGAATCAGTTCCTGAGACTCAAGATCAGGTTCCAGAAGAAACAAATGAGGCAGCACCTGATCAGATACAGCCTTTGCGAAGGAGCACAAGAATCAGGCAACCGAAAGTCTACTTTAATGCTAAAGCTGTGGCACATCCAGTGAGTGCAGTATGCTCGCTTGCTCAATATCCAGAAGAACATCAAGTCTTCATTGGAGAATTGGATCAAGAGTACATCCCAAACACCTATGAAGAGGCAATGCAAGACAAAGAATGGAGAGAGTCTGTTGAAGAAGAGATCAATGCCATGATCAAGAACAACACCTGGTATGAGACTGAGCTTCCAAGAGGAAAGAAAGCCGTGACCAGCAGACTCTTGCATACCATCAAGTATCTTGCAAATGGAAAGCCAGAAAGGAAGAAAACCAGACTGGTAGCAAGAGGATACACACAAGTGTATGGAGAAGATTATCTAGACACGTTTGCACCAGTGGCGAAGCTTCATACAATCCGGATACTCATCTCATTGGCAGTGAACCTAGAGTGGGATCTTTGGCAAATGGATGTAAAGAATGCTTTTCTACAAGGTGAACTAGAAGATGAAGTGTACATGAGACCACCTCCGGGAATGGAAGAGATGGTAAAACCAGGAAATGTCCTCAGACTCAGAAAGGCGATCTATGGCTTGAAGCAATCACCAAGAGCTTGGTACCACAAACTAAGCACTACATTGAATGGAAGAGGATTTGTGAAGTCTCAAGCGGATCACACACTCTTCACTCTCACCAGCAAGTCCGGGATTATTGTGATCCTAGTCTATGTGGACGACATCATCATTACTGGTAGTGACAAGGAGGGGATCAGTGCCACCAAGACATTCCTCAAGACCGCATTTGACATCAAGGATCTAGGTGAACTGAAGTACTTCCTCGGGATTGAGATGTGCAGATCAAAGGAGGGGTTGTTCATGTCCCAAAGAAAATATACTTTGGATATTCTAAAGGAGGCAGGAGATCTTGGAAGAAGACAAGCCAAGACACCACTTGAAGAAGGCTACAAGACATTGCGAGAGGGGGAGTATGAAGATACTCCATTTGAAGATGGCAAGCAATATAGGAGAATTGTTGGGAAGCTGATCTATCTAACCATTACCCGACCAGATGTTTGTTTTGCAGTAAATCAGGTGAGCCAGCACATGCAAAATCCCAAGGTTCATCACTGGAACATGGTGGAGAGAATCCTAAGATACTTAAGGGAGGCTCCGGGTCAAGGCGTATGGATGGCTTGCAACAGAAACACTGAGGTTGTTGGATACTGTGATGCAGATTGGGCTGGAGACAGAACAGACAGAAGATCAACTACCGACTATTGCACATTCATTGGAGGAAATTTGGTTACATGGAAGAGTAAGAAGCAGAAGGTTGTGTCTTGCTCAAGTGCAGAAGCAGAGTACAGATCAATGAGGAAATTAACCAGTGAACTCATCTGGATAAAGTGTATTCTAGGCGACTTGGGAATTAAGATCACCAACCCCATGACCATGCATTGTGACAACCAAGCTGCAATACACATTGCGTCCAATTCAGTCTTCCATGAGAGGACAAAACACATAGAAGTAGACTGCCACAAGGTGAGACAAGCAGTAGAGCAGCAAGTGATCCTCCCATGCTACACGAGGAGTGAAGATCAACTGGCGGACATCTTCACCAAGGCGGCCAGCAGCAAAGTTTGTGAGTCCATTCTTCCAAGACTAGGACTCATAAACCTTCCATGTCAGTGATCCCCTCACCATGGAGTGTTCTACTCTTTTTTCTTGGCTGGGGTTTTATCCCATGAGGTTTTACCTGGCTAAGTTTTTAATGAGGGAATGCTTCATGACTTCCAAGCTTGACTTGTTTCATATGGTCAAGCTTGAGGGGGAGTGTTGAAGAGAAACATGAAGAAAAGAAGCCCAATCGATCGATGGGTTTCTGCCACAAAACCCCATCGATCGATGGCAACTCTACGAATGAAACGTGCTAAAGTAATCGATCGATTGTACAATACAATCGATCGATGGAACTAAAACTCCATCATATTGTCTTGCATCGATCGATGCAGTTTTAGGGCAAAACTGCATCGATCGATTGGCGTCCTGCGACCACCAACTACACCAACCTCACCTACTTCACCTACTGCACCTACTTCACCAACTGCACCAACTCACCTTTCATTATCATGTCTGGAGCTTTTGAAAGACTTTACTGACATTTAAATAGAGGGGTTGTAACACATACCAAATAGATAATAAAAATGAAAAACATGTTCTTCCCTATTCTCATTCTCTCTCAAATCACAAACTCCTTCTATGTTTGATCATCTGTCTAACTAGTATATTCTTCTTTGTATTACTTCCGCAATTAAGCTATTCTCACATTCGGTTGAATGTTATGGGAGTAATCATTAAGAATAAGTCTACTAGCCATTTTAACACCTTTAACAACAAGTGTCCCAGGTAAAGAATGTTAAAAGCTTAGGAGAGTTGGCTCGGGCATTTCATCAAACACCTTGTGGGTGGGAAATACCTAAAGCTCACCCCTTGAGAGGCCAACTCAAAAGATGCATTAGGAATACTCTACTAGCAAGGTATAAGAGAAATCTACACTAAACATCCTAGATCTAGCCTAACCACTCTTAATCTCCCTAACCCATGAATTCAATGGTGATTTACTCACTAATCATCATGATTCCTCTTAAACCCATATCGGATTGAAGCTTAATCATGTAGATGATGGAATAAACAAGTCACAACAATAGAACAATGAAACAATGATCTTAGAAGGTGAACTTTCCGAAAGGTTTTTGTGTTTTTCTTCAAGAACAAAAGATAATCTGCCCAAAAAATGGCTTACAGAGGTACTTAACTTAGGTTTAGAAAATGTAAAACAATGAAACAAAATGACCAAAACGTCCCTGAGATAACCTAAGTTTCGTCTAAACAAAGACACGCAGCGACCTGTGCACGTCGCTCTGGCGTGGTCGCTCTGGATGGGAGCGACCTATGGTCATCGCTCTGAGAGGTCGCTCCAGGCGTGATTTCGTCTGCTCGAGTTGTCACAAAACGCGAGCGATCTGGACTCCTCGCTCCGGAGGTCGCTCTGACTCGGAGCGACCTTGGTACATCGCTCTGGCAGGTCGCTCTAGGGTCCTTTACACGCAACAAAGCGAGACGAAGCCGAGCAACCAGGATACCTCTCTCTAGAGGTCGCTTAGAATGGGAGAGACGTCATGAGGTCGCTCTGGCACGTAGCTCCAGCTCTGCTCATCCTATGATCACCTTTAGCTCTCCTTTTTAGCTCCAAAAGCCTCCAACCATCTTCAAGAACTCAAAGGATACTCCAAAACCTGATAAGAAGTCATGTGTGCAAAATGCAACCTAGAGATGACTAAATCATAGTCTACATGATCAAAATGCATGTAAATGGGTGGAAAAAACAATGAAAATATGCAAGATATCAACTTCCCCAAACTTGTCCTTTACTTGTCCACAAGTGAACTATCTAGAACTCATAGGGAGAAAGGTTTGAAGGTGGGAGCTCATAACCAAAAGAAACACATCTGAAGACTCAACTTGACATCCTAAAGAGACATAGCAATTATCATGAGCACACTCTTTTATTATACTCTAGCTTTTCTAGGCCTATCAAAGAATTTTGTGCCTTTAGCAAGGTGCAAAACTTTTCAATTAACAAGTTCCTTCAACCAACTCTCACATTAATTCACATACACACACATAGAGTGAATGCTCACAAATGGGCACATGATCTCAATCATTTGGCTAGGCATGCGAATGGTCTAATAAGTTATAATAAATTAAAACACCAATGGACAAGAGATTACTTCACATATCTTTTTTATAACAGATTAGTTATTGTCGAAAAAGACACAAAAAAAACATGATGTGGGCCTTATCAACCCACTGATTTGCAAAAAAAAAAGATTTAATATATTTGAAAGACCAACTTTTAAATCCACATATAAGATTTTTACTTCAAAATAAGGCTCAAAATTAATAATCCAAGAGTCGTGTCTTTCAATCCAAAATAACATAAATCTTGATTTTAATTATAAGTACACATACCGGCTCATTTTCACCAAAAACCTAATCTTCTTTCATTTGCTTTGTTGTCTTTCAACATCCATATTTGGTGAGTTTTTCTTCTAATATCACATAGAAGTATGAGTTTGTCATGTAATTTCTAGAATTGATAGAGAACTGTAAAAGAATAGATGTAAAAGATGAGTTGATCTACCTAGTGTTTTAGTTTTTATTGACTGTAACAATTTCTTCGATATAAACAGTAATCGTTGTGTATGTTATGTACTCTTTCAAGTAATCAATTTTTTTATTTCGTATATTAGATTTATTTATTTTAATCTTATTTTCTTGGACGAACAAGGTAAAATGACAGACAAGATTGACTTAAAATTGAAACGTCCCGCGGAAGAAAATCATGGCTCAATATATGAAAAAGGTTAAGATAGCAAGGAATGAAACTCAAGTCCGTTACAGGGCTTTGCTCATAATGATGAAGGAACAAGGTGAAGCTAGATATAAGTTGAATGATGTGATGCTTGATGAGAATTCCTTAACTGTCAAACTTCAGTTGTTTGATGACCTTATAAAAAAATTGAACTCAAATCTAAAAAGGAGAAACTAGAGGCTGAACTTCGCCTTGCTGAAGCAAAGGTATCAGATGTGAAGGTCCCAATGATCGACTGGTATAAGCTTGTGGAGCCAAACATGTATGAGTAAACCTTCATTAACTTAAATCTCCAAAACTCGGGTTTAGTTTAGTTTTTCTTTTGCTTTTTTTTGTCTAAAACTCTATTTGGAGTAATTTTCCGGTTGTAAACAACCGAAAATTACTTATTATGTTATCATATACTATTTCAAACCTAAATCGTGTTAACTTTATTTTTATCGTCTTTGACTAATATTTAAATCTACGGTGTTCAGACTATAATGATATTGATCTTATAGCAAATAAATAATGATTGCTAGGTCAGTGTGAGTTTATGAGTAAAAAATTATTAAAATCATCTTAAAGAAATAATCATTGTTAAAAGTTTACATACAAATCTTTTATCTGATCTTGGGTGATTTTAGTGTGAGCATATATGACTTTCTATTATATCATTTTATTGAAATATGTACGGCAATAGCTTGTATTAGTCATACAAACCCGTTGATAATAGCTATTTATTAGTCTCTAAGTGTGTAATGATGATAAATTAAAATTATTTATGACATACAAAATTGTGACACTATAAGGCAACAATATATATATATATATATATATATGTGGAAATTTAATTTATTATCAATTGAATACTATAGTTTCTTATATTGGTTTCTATCATTTATGTACATCATTTCTTCAGAATCTTTAGATGATTTGACTACAACAATATATTAGGAACTTCATAAACTAAACAGAAACTATATAAGATGAATATTTTATTTATTGTTTAAATAAAATTTAGCAATCAACTCCTAGAAATGCAAGCACAATTATCGAACTAATCTCACCAGTTTTCCAAGCAATAATTTAAATCCAAAATGCAAGAAGCCTTTTCAATCATGATGAATAGTTTACATCAGTGTCTTTAATTAGTGGGTTTCTTCAAGAAAAGTGTTGATACTCTTTTAAAAATTTTCAATTAATTTTAAATCATTTTCTTTAAGCATAAAGACAAAACTATGGTGAAATCTTAATCATTAATTATATTGGGCAGGATTTCAATTCTTGTGTTTAAAGAACAAGTTATTTATTGGTTCAAGGTGTATAATCATATGATAGGTTAGGAATAATAGTCCATGGCTCAAGACGATATTATAGCATTGAATATATTTAAGATGTCTTCTTTATAATGATGTCAAGATTAGAATACAAAATATATTCTTCAAAAGGATAATCAGAGACATCTCTATAGAATCTTTTTATTATCTAGTTTTTTTTCACCCGATAGAATCTTCATAGAATATCCCAGAGACCAAAAAGGTATTTCATCGACAAGTTTATTTCGAACCCTCTTATTATAGGCTAACCAATAAATATGGAATAATATCCAAAGCATATTCATTATAGTTTTCATAATACTTATTATATTTTGTTACAAAATATACAATTCAATATTGATAGAAACGAACTTTAGTTGAATTAATATCAAAAAATATATGTCAATCGTACTATAATATCAATTGAATATTTACATTGATACGTGAACAATTATTTTAACCTAATTATAGATCGCAACCCCCATAACTTGTATATAAAAACCAGATAAACCACATATCAAATAAAATATAAATTTTAAAGAAAATGTGTATTGACAAATTAGAAAATTTAAATTTGACAGAAAAATATTTACATTGATATTTACATTAATTCGACCGAAACCACATATTTACATTGATATTTACATTAATTCGACCGAAACCACATATTTACATTGATACATGAACAATTACTTTTAACCTAATTTATAAATCACAAACCCCATAAATTGTATATAAATACCAGAGAAACCACATATCAAGTAAAATTTTAAAAATTTGTATGTGTATTGACAACTTAGAAGATTTAAATTCAACAGGAAAATATACGTATGAAGATCAAAAGTATATGTAAAAAATATATCATTCACCAAGGTGCAACACTTAATATGGTATTGATTGACGAAAATGTACGTATAATTCAAAGTAATCTATGTTGATTGACAAATGATTGATTTCTGGTAAGGGGCTTAAATTTCAAGCAAGAGAGAAAAACAAATTTATTCATCGGTACAAATCTCTTCTAACGGAAAGAACTTGGGTCAAAATTGAAAATTTTTATCTTGTCGCTAAGTATGTAGATGAAGAAGTTGACAATTATATACCTTTTATTATTCAGTTTATCATTTCTACTATTATCAAGAGAACCAATTCATGGAATGTTTATTATTTACACTAAACTATTAGTTAATTTTAATTATGTTACATGTGCTCTCATATTTTTTGTTTGCTTTTGCAGTTACAAAAAAATATATCAGTGGAAAAATATTGATAAATTATTTGTAATGTAAATGTAATTTTATTAAATAATGTCATTTGTTAATATTTTAGAGTAATTATTTAACTCTATTTCTTGATATATGCATAGATCTCTAACGTTTAGTTAGATGGTAATTATGTATCACTAAAATATATTATTTGTATATATTTTTTTCATGTATTCCGTAATTATAGTCCTTATTATTATGGTACATTAAATCATTATTGAGATTAGTTATTAAAATTTGTTATTGCTTATTGACCCAAATAGTACAAGTAATTAAAATATATAATTTTTAATTTTATGGATGGGCATGCATATTTGATGTCTTGAACAATGTTTTACTAGGATTGGTCCATGGCGTATCGCTAGTGAGACATATTAACAAATTAAATCACTCGAAATTTCATATATCAGATTAATTAACTTTGTACTAATACATATATATATATATATATGATATAAACATAGTATGGTTCGTCATGAATGTGTGGTATCATATTCTACGGAATATATTGAATGTCATACGAGATGTCTAACAAAACATGTAATATAGAGAATAATAAAATCAACTATTCACGAGGAATCATAAAAATGTGAGAAACAATCTAACTATCAAGCTTGTGCGGGGCTGTCCATCTAGATAAGATAAAATTAAGATAAAATCAGCATCATAGATGAATTCTCTGTATTAACATTTACAATCTTATTATAATATGGCATAAAATAAAATAAATACCACCTACGTATTATCTTTACTATTATTAACTATAACATAAGATAGATTATATTTACAATACAGTAACAAATATACTATCATATCGGGATTCTATGTATTAACACTTACATATTAGCATAGATTACGATAAATACACTTACATATTATCTATATACTTATTAAACTATAATATAAAATAGATTACGTTACATACACATTAACAAATATAATTTAAAAATATACAGTAACAAATTTGATTTAAAATTTTGCTTTTTTGGTCAAATATGATTTAAAAATATCCAGTAACGAATATTCAGTTACAAATATGGTTTAAAAAGTTGCTCATTTTATATCTATTTAAAATTTTGAAACAATAAAATTATTTAAATTAATAAATTATTAATTCATCTTAAAATTATTAAAAACATGACAAATAAAAAAAAAAACCTAAAGTATGGAGATGACAGATCAGAATCAACAAATTAAAAAAATTTAACTAATAAAGTTATTTAAATTAATAAATTAATAATTCATCTTGAAATTACTAAAAACATGACAAATAAAAAAAATAATCTAAGTTTATGAAGAACATGACAAAATCAGCAAATTTATTTCTCAAATGATAATATAGATAGATAGATGCAACTATTATATTTATGAATTATTTTATTAATTAATCTTGAGCAAAATTAAACACATGTTATAGCATTTAGAAAACTTCCTCATAACTTTATCTATTTATATTAATAAATTATATGCTCTCTTCTAAAAGTTGTCACATCATCAGAAATGAGGAGGCAAATGCTGCCACGTAAGCCATGTTTTAACTGATATTTGATATGCTGACTTAATGGACTAAACACCATTAATTTAAGCCCAACTAATTTAAGTCCATATGACGTCTATTTAGAGGCATTTGGTGCATATATTTGTTTATTTTCATTTATGTGCACATTAAGAAATTTTGGATTAATTCAAGAGGACTTATATGCGCTTCTAAAAGTTTCGAGGCAATAAGTAGACACATTTAAAATTGCAAGGACCAAAGGTGCAAAATAATGAGACTTGATCTCAAAGTTCAATAATGGCGATCTTGATCTCGGATGCAACGACAGGTTCGTTTTATGGTCCACCTGAGGTCATGAAAAGAAGCTAAGATCACCGCAAAGACGTAGGATAAGGTACGATGTTGAAGCTTTCAACCAGACGTACGACACTACGGAAGAGAAGATCTATGAAGAAGAAAAGAGATTCAACTATGGAGCTCGACCTGACCGTGAATTATGGTGGAGAGCTTGTCGACTTACAGCAATCCCGACGTCTATGGTCCAGGCCGTGAATTATGGTGGAGAGCTTGTTGTTAGATCTCCGTCGTTGACATCACCATTGTATACACCACCATTTTACCACCATCAGAGATATAACTTCACATATCTCTAAAGATAGCCAAAATAAAAGAGACAAAGAATAAAAAAATTTTTCACTGAAATAAAATTCTAAATCAACATATTTTATTTTACAAACACAGTAGACACCTTAGAAGGAAGTAGATGAAGAAGAAAGACACATGTGCCCGTTTTATTTAGTTTTCTAACTAAAAAGTTAAATAATAAATTTAATTAAGTTAAATCACATTTACTTACATACTTGTTTAGTTAGTTTATTACTAGGAACTATGTTTGGTTAAGAAAAACTCCCTTAATAGAAAGAAATGCCCTATTATGTAATAATAAACTAGAAAAGTGTCTAAAAATTTCTAGAAACAATTCTCTTATCAACAAAACTCATGTCCACATCTTCAATGCCATTAAAATTAACTAATAAATTAAAAAAATTGTAACACATCAAAGATATATGGATACAAAAATATACATTTCATATCTTATATATGTTTTCAGTATTACAAATAAAAATAATAAAGAATAAAATATAATAGTAAGAAATTCACTGTATAAGAATAATAGTAAATTAATACAATCTCTATCACATTTTCTCTAGTATTTCTTTGCAACCACACACAAAGGATATTAAGTGAGTTTGTTTACGGTGTATTGTTAGGATTGACGTAGATTTCTGTTATTAATTTTGAATAACCAAAAAACATGTCCACTTAAACATGTACACATGAAACTATCCACACAATTCACAACTTCTTGTTTTTTCTTTTCATGTTTACCATATTATTGATATTACTTTTCATTTTTACTTTCATTAAAGAGACATTTTCATAAATATCATTTTTAAAAAAGTAATTTAAAAAAAAAACTAATTAGAATCCTAAATTTTACATTCTTAAACATTACCTCACCCTACCCCACCCCTCAACTCTAAACTCTAAGTCTTAGATTAATTAACCCAAAGGTTATAAGTGCGTTTTTTTTCTCTTAAAATAAGGGTAAAAGTGATTAAGGTAAAATATAAAAAGTGGTACAAGAAAAGTGGTATTTTTGACAATTTCCCTGAAAAATACCACTTTCATAGTAAAACTTTTCATGTTTACCTTAATCAATTTTACCCTTATTTTTAAAAAGAAAAAAAACACACTTATGACCCTCAGGTTAATTAATCTAAGACTTAGGATTTAGGTTTAAGGGGTGAGATAGGGTGGGGTGGGGGAGAGTTTAAAATGTCAAATTTAGGATTCTCATTATTTTTTTTTTAAAAATTGCTCACTAAAAAATTGTATTTATGAAAATATCTCTTTAATGAAGGTAAAATGAAAAATAGTACCAATAATGTGGTAAACATGAAAAATCTCCTTGCTAAACATGTATTTCATTTAAAAAGTTCCAAAATAAAATTTGAAGTTTATATACAAACTTCAAATCGAAATGACCATCTTTAAATTTCATAAAACCTAAAAATATACTTAAAATTCAGGAAATTACCTAAACTACCACTTTTCTTATACCACTTTTCATGTTTACGTTAATCACTTTTACCCCTATTTTTAAGAGGTAAAAACACATTTATAAACTTTGAGTTAATTAATCTAAGACTTAGAGTTTAGAGTTGAGGGGTGGGCTAGGGTTTAAGAATATACAATTTAAGATTTTAATTAATTTTTTAAAAAAGTACCTCTTAAAAAATGATATTTATGAAAATGGCTCCTTAATGAAGGTAAAAATGAAAAGTGGTACCAATAATATGGTAAACATGAAAATTCTCCTTAAAATTCTAATATTTTATATTTCAATGTTTAATTTATTAAAATAAATTAGGGAAATTTTCTAAAATAGCACATTCCTAATACCATTTTTCATGTTTACTCTAATTATTTTTACCATCATTCTTAAAGAGTGAAAAATACTTCTGGCTCTAGGGTTAATTAGTTTAGGACTTATGGTTTAGAGTTAAATGGTGGGATAAAGTTTTGAAATGTAGAATTTATAATTCTAATTAATGTAAAAGTCTTTCACCTTTTATTAAGGAAAATATTTATGAAAATATCTTTTAGTAAAGGTAAAAGGGAAAACTGTCAAAAATATCATTTTCCTAATACCAATTTTTATGTTTACCTTAATTACTTTTATATTTATTTTTAAGAGGAAAAAACACAATTATAACTTTTGGGTTAATTAATTTAAGACTTAGAGTTTAGATTTGAGGGGTACGGTAGGGTTTAGAAATGTAAAATTTAAGATTCTAATTAACTTTTTTTTTAAATTTATCTCTTAAAAATGGTATTTATGAAAACGTCTATTTAATGAAAGTAAAATGAAAAGTAACATCGCTAATGTGATAAATATGAAAATTCACCAAGTAAAAATGAATAATAGTATCAATAATATAATAAACATGAAAATTCCACAGTAAATTAATAAAACTCTCTCTATGGTTTAGGTGGATCTCTGTTTGTACCCCAGTTCCGCCATAGCCCGTCCGTATTTGGCACAATACCATGCAGATCCGTACCGCGAGGCCCGCTAAGAAATGGCCCTTGAAGATTGCTGCCCAAACTCACCCGCACCAAGCTCTAATGGGTCATGCCCGCGATACGTGACCCAATTGTAAACTATCAATATCAATAAATTTATATTGATAGTTTACCTTTGTCCAGCAGCCCAACCACAATGGCCGAAACAATGTATCTTTAAGATCCAATACGTTTTGACAAAAACCCACTAATATGAATCGAATCCGAAATAGAAAATAATGAGGGAAGCTCCATGAGCCCTGAAATTATCATCCAACATTCACCGCACAACATAACAAAAGCTCTACCTAGAGCATCCAATAAACAATAACAATCAATAAGAAACGAGGATAACCCCTAACGGTGCTAACATGAAACCATGTCACCTCGTTCGGTCTCCGTGTTCCTCATGTTGTCGCGGGAGAGCTCACCACATATGTTGTCTGCACGACATCACGCTGACTTTGTGAGTTTTGCGCCTTCACGCTGACTCTGTGAGTTTCGCGCCTTCACGCAATCACGTTACGGACTTCGTTCTCGCATGATCTACCACCGTGCTCATACGTTTCACATTGTCTCCACGATATCACGCAATTACGTTCTTACTTTACACATATGCACGCCGCATGCCCGCTCCGGCGATGAATCATGCCAACTCACGGGATTACCACATGATTCAACAAGAAACGACGCAACGCCGAGACTTACGTACTTCCACCATGTTGCACCGGAACACATAGGCCTTATGCTTTTCTCTAACTCATATACACCACCCACTTATACATCACCCACGTATACCATAACCCTAGTCAATACAATCATCACATACAATCCTTAAACATCATTCAACCATGTTTTAACAACCTAGCAATAGATCTAGGCGTTCACACCTTACAATACAATATATATATATGGTTCATTTATCAAACAAATACACGTATGCTTACAGATAACACGTAGCAATGAATTATTTAGATAGATGCTTTACTATGAAGCGATAATGAAAGAAAGAAGGAAGAGATTACAGTAGTCCTCACTTTTGCCTTAGATCTGAGAATGAAAAAAAGAGAGAATAAGCATATCTGAAACTTATGGCTTTCCATGAACCAGATCTACAAAGAAACAGGTAGGTGCTACCCCATGATAAGAGATCTAAGAGTACATTCCAGGAAAAGCGGCAATAAGGTGGTTGGAGCATGCTTTTTCTGCTTTGTAAAGCTGTTGATAGTCGAAGCTCGCTTCCTTACGGAGTAAGGTTCCATAAGATTGATGGAGCTTGCTTCTTCATAGTGGTTGTCTTGTATGCCTGCATTATTCTTAAGAACTTTTCTTCTAACTGCTTCTGTTTGTGGGATGTCTCAGGGTCGTAAGCCGGGAAAAAAGCTGTTAGCTTATGCTTGAGAACCTTCAATCTTTTTCATGTGGGCCGAAGTTGTTAACTTGGACGCATTGGTGGCGTTTAGGGCCTGCTAGATTGATCCTTTAGTTGGAGACCCGCTGATTTGACATTGGTATTGACTGCTTCTGGTCTGAACGTTGAATCTAAAAGTTGTAAATGACTTATTTGTAGTTGAGACCCAGAAGCAGCATGAACCAAAGATTGTAGAGGTCAAATTGCTTGTTAAGACCTGGAACCAACATGAGCCAAATATTGGTGAGGTGTGATCCCTGGTTGAGACTCGGAACCAGCAGGAACCATTGTGAGCAGGGGCAAAGCCACATTATGGAGTCTAGTGGCATGTGCACCCATAGTTATTTTCATATTAAAAGTTTACTTGTAAAACAGTCAAACTTTCAGTGGCTTAGATGGTAAACTCAGTCTATGCACCCATAATATCCCATGTTCAAAGCCCAATCATGTATATTTATTTTTATTACTAATGATGCACCCTGTTAAGAAGACTTCTAGATTCTCCCCTGATTGTGAGTTCCAGATGCGTGAGCTTTAAATCTGATGAGAATAAGTCGTTTCTTGCCTCCAAGTGGCTGGGGTTGAGAGATTTTGTAGGAACACATGTGGTGTTTCTTCCACCTATCACATCATCACGTACTATAAAAGTCTCCCTTCTTCAAGCGCCAGATTGTTGGGGTATTTTTTGGTGCAAGCGTTTCGTGCTCAGCTTTACAGAATGGTAGGAAGAAGGAAACAAGTTGTCGTAATGCTTTCCCCTTCTTCAACTGTTGATAAAACAGGAGATCTTGCTTTTAGAATATTGCCATATGGGTATGGGCCAGTATACGTCGTCAATGTCTTTGTAGCAGCAGGAAAGATGGAGCGCAATGCAGGAACTGCCTTTCTATAGCGATGACCGCATGGTCTTCCATCCTCAAATGACGATGATCCCGACTTCCATGGGTATTATTTGGATGTTTAGGTGATATGTCATGGTTTTTACCTGATTTCACCCATGATATATATATATATATATATATGGTTTAAAAATCTTTTATATGCAGTTGCTATTGTTTTAGTGTATTTACATGTTCAGATACTCATTGGAAGCAATTAAAGCTTTTAGATCATTCTGGAGCGTTGAAGAATGCTCAACCGAAAACTTGAAGTCATAACAAAAATACGCAGAAACCATTGATTGACATTTTACCTTGAGTGTTGATCAATGGTCAACACTTTCACAAGTCAATAGAAGATTTGAAGAAATTACAATTTTATCCAGAAGTTCTATTATTTGCAAGTCAAGTCTCTGACCACCTTTTTAGACTATTTGTTAGGCTTCTTAGTTGTTTTGCAAGACACTTAATTTTACAAATTTGACGGCTACCATTGGAGACAGAGAGAGATCTATTCCTTTTACAGACTAAGATCTTGAACTCCCTTGTTTCTATTTGTTATTTCTATGCAATTCATTTAGTTATTCATCATGTTTATCATAATCATGTTTGAGTAATCATTGTTAGATTTTGGGTTCTTCTAGGGTAGTTAATTGTTTGATGATGTTATAAAATTGTTAGGATTATTCTAATTAGTTCTTTGTTTAAGTAAATCATAATACTAAGTTGAATCTGATCACCTCAACCTTAGATTATAGGATGTTGTAGCGCAAGCGAGAGCTTGGCTAAACCCTAAAACATGTCTTAAACAGTTTAAAACTCTAATAACAAGCGAGAGCTGAATTAGGAGTTTAAAGAACATATCAAACATAAGAGTTATATCTGCTTAGAAGTAACATCGATCGACACCACGCAGTGACCATCGATCGACACTCCATTAAGAATCACGAGAGTGACTTACCTAAACTTTAAAATTTTACTACAAGAAAACATGTATGTTGCAAGGGAAATATATAAGCATTGCAATTTCGTTGCAAGTCGTCATTTACGAGATTATTGCGAGCCAACGTATTTTGTCACAAATAATTCGTTGCAAATAAAAAAATTACTCGTAATACCCTCACAAATTTGCAAAAAAAATTATTTCCAGCACAAATTTGCAAGAGTGTTTTTCCTCGTAAATTGCAAAAAATTAAATATCCTCACAAATTGTAATAGCTTTGGCAAAAGAAAATTTTCCTCGCAAATCAATTATAAATTATTAAATAAATACTAAAAATACGAAATAGAAAATACAAATCTATAATAATAAAGTAGACATCTCTCACTCCTCACATCAACAAGGAAGCATGGGCATATTGTGACACATGGCAGTTTTTATTTCTTTCATTAACAACTAACTTTTCGTTGACAAAAGCTTAATGGCATGTTAATCACAGAGTTTTTTTTTCAGCTTCACAAAGTTTCATCTAGACGAACTTAACCAACTATTTTGTCATTGTCAAACCCTAGCCATTCCGCTCCACCTCCTAGATTCGTCTGAGAAACGTACGCAGTTATGTCATTTAATCTACCACGCCCATTACGTAAGCTTCAATGCCTCTTCAATTCCTAGCAGATTAAGTGAATGCTTATCTATATTTATACAGTGGTGATGAAGAACCATGATGGAAGGCGTCTACGACTTGCAATCCGGTAGATTAAAAATCCCATCCATTGCAAAAAAGAAGGATGATGAGCTCTAAGATGACCCGAATTCTAGAGCTGCAAAATCACCGTTCAGAGGCGGTGACACCAATGCCCGCCACAATCAGGAACCTCTGGCAAGATTTTCAGAGCTCCCAAGCTAGCTTTACCTCTCGCCTCAAACCTCTGCCGATGGTCCTCGCCGAGATGGGCAACATGGGCTGGGTTTTGAAAAGAACATGACGTAATGGTCAACACTTTCACACCTTGAGTGTCGATCAATGGTCAACATTTTCGATTGACATCTCACCTTGAGTGTCGATCAATGGTCAACACTTTCGCAAGCCAATAGAAGATTTGAAGAAATCACAATTTTATCCAGAAATTCTATTATTTGCAAGTCAAGTCCCTGGCTACACTTTTAGACTATTTATTAGGTTTCTTAGTTGTTTTGCAGGACACTTAATTTTACAACTTTGACGGCTACCATTGGAGAGAGAGATCTATTCCTTTTAGAGACTAAGATTTTGAACTCCTTTGTTTCTTATTGTTATTTTTATGCAATTCATTCAGCTATTCATCATGTTTATCACAATCATGTGTGAGTAATTCATTGTTAGAGTTAGGGTTCTTCTTGGGTAGTTAATGGTTTGCTGATGTTATAAGATTGTTAGGATTATTCTAATTAGTTCTTTGTTTAAGTAAATCTTAATACTAAGTTGAATTTGATCACCTCAACCTTAGACTATAGGATGTTGTAGCGCAAGCGAGAGCTTGGCTAAACCCTGAAACATGTCTTAAACAATTTAAAACTCTAATAACAAACGAGAGCGGAATTAGGAGTGTAAAGAACATATCAACATAAGAATTATATCTGCTTAGAAGTAGCATCGATCGACACCACGTAGTGGCCATCGATCGACACTCCATTATGAATCACGAGAGTGATTTACCTAAACTTTAAATTTCACTACAAGAAAACACATATGTTGCAAGGGAAATATATAAGCATTGCAATTTCGTTGCAAGTCGCCATTTACGAGATTATTTGAGCGAACGTATTTTGTCGCAAATAATTCGTTGCAAATAAAAAAAATACTCGTAATACCCTCACAAATTTGCAAAAAAGAAAATCCTTTCCATCACAAATTTGCAAGAGTGTTTTTCTTCGTAAATCGCGAGAAACTAAATATCCCACAAAATTGTAATAGATTTGCAAAAGAAAATTTTCCTCGGCAAATCATTTATAAATTATTAAACAAATACTAAAAATACAAAATAAAAAATACAAATCTATAATAATAAAGTTGACATCTCTCACTCCTCACATCAGCAAGGAAGGAGGGGCATTTGTGACACATGGCAGTTTTTATTTCTTTCATTAACAACTAACTTTTCGTTGACAAAAGCTTAATGGGCATGTTAATCACAAAGTTTTTATTTCAGCTTCACAGAGTTTCATCTAGACGAACTTAACCAACTATTTTGTCATTGTCAAACCCTAGCCATTCCGCTCCGCCTCCTAGATTCATCTGAGAAACGTACGCAGTTATGTCATTCAATCTACCATGCCCATTACTTAAGCTTCAATGCCTCTTCAATTCCTAGCAGATTAAGTGAATGATTATCTATATTTATACAGTGGTGATGAAGGACCATGATGGAAGGCGTCTACGACTTGCAATCCGGTAGATTAAAAATCCCATCCATTGCAAAAAATAAGGATGATAAGCTCTAAGATGACCCAAATTCTAGAGCTGCAAAAATCACTGTTCAGAGGCAGTGACACCAATGCCCGCCACAATCTGGAACCTCTGGCAAGATTTTCAGAGCTCCCAAGCTAGCTTTACCTCTCGCCTCAAACCTCTGCCGATGGACCTCCGCCGAGATGGGAAACATGGACTGGATATTGAAAAGAACATGACGTAATGGTCAACACTTTCGCACCTTGAGTGTCGACCAATGGTCAACACTTTCGATTGACATCTCACCTTGAGTGTCGATCAATGGTCAACACTTTCACAAGTCAATAGAAGATTTGAAGAAAGCACAATTTTATCCAGAAGTTCTATTATTTGGCAAGTCAAGTCCTGACCAAATTTTTAGACTATTTATTAGTTTTTTAGTTGTTTTGCAAGACACTTAATTTAAAACTTTGACGGCTACGCATTGGAGAGAGATCTATTCTTTTTAGAGACTAAGATCTTGAACTCCCTTGTTTCTTATTGTTATTTTATGCAATTCATTCAGCTATTCATCATGTTTACCACAATCATGTGTGAGTAATTTATTGTTAGATTAGGGCTTTTCTAGGGTAGTTAATGGTTTGCTGATGTTATGAAATTGTTTTTTCCTCGTAAATTGCGAGAAATAAAATATCCTCACAAAATTGTAATAGCTTTGCAAAAGAAATTTTCCTCGCAAATCATTTATAAAATTAAACAAATACTAAAAATACCAAATAGAAAATACAAATCTATAATAATAAAGTAGACATCTCTCACTCCTCAGTTCAGCAAGAAAGGAGGGGCATTTGTGACACATGGCAGTTTCTATTTCTTTCATTAACAACTAACTTTTCGTTGACAAAAGCTTAATGGACATGTTAATGAGTGTTTTCAGCTTCACAGAGTTTCATCTAGACGAACTTAACCAACTATTTTGTCATTGTCAAACCCTAGCCGTTCCGCTCCGCTTCCTAGATTCGTCTGAGAAATGTACACAGTTATGTCATTCAATCTACCACGTCCATTACTTAAGCTTCCAATGCCTCTTCAATTCCTAGCAGATTAAGTGAATGATTATCTATATTTATACAGTGGTGATGAAGAACCATGATGGAAGGCGTCTACGACTTGCAATCTGGTAGATTAAAAATCCCATCCATTGCAAAAAGAAGGATGATGAGCCTCTAAGATCACCCGAATTCTAGAGCTGCAAAATCACCGTTCAGAGGCGGTGACACCAATGCCGGCCACAATTCAGGAACCTCTGGCAAGATTTTCAGAGCTCCCATGCTAGCTTTACCTCTCGCCTCAAACCTCTGCCGATGGACCTCGCCGAGATGGGCAACAGGGGCTGGGTATTGAAAGAACATGACGTAATTTGTTTCTTAATTAGAGTTCTTTTTCTTTTCTTTGTTTTGTTTCAGGAATCGCATGTCTCTTGAAATTGTATGGCCACACTCTTTTCTTCGTTTTTAGTTCTTTCTCTCTCGATTTATTAATTCAGATATTCGAATTGTGGTTTCATATTTTGCAGTTTGTGTGGGTTCCTTCTAGATGGAAGAAACCTAAATGGGGTTTGGTTGAAGAAAACCAAACTTGGTGTTGGACCATTAATATTAGTCCATGAGATTATTATTTGGCCTTAGGGTTAGTGAGATACTATATAAGTCTCTAAACCTAATTTCTTGTACAGAGACAAGAGAGACACAAGGATACAACAAGAAAAAGAGATTAGACAAAAGAGAGAAAAGGAGAGAAGGAGGCAGATTTGTCTGGGTTTGTCAAGGCAGGTTTTGTAGGGTGAAACAAACTCTGATCGGACTGATATTTTTGTGGGAAGCTTATTCAGTCAGTGGGTTAGAGGTTCACCGAAGGGATTTGGATTTCAACGGTTGGATCTTCTGTTATCTGAGTTTTATTGAAGCTGGTCCGTCACAGTTCTTCAGCAATGCTGTCTTGAGTGTTTGGTAAATCCGACGGTTAGATCTTCTCTGATTAAGCTGAAACTTGGCAGAGTTGTTTTTGACTTGTTCATATTGGATTTTTACGGTGGGATTAGTCTCTGGTTTCCGGAATCCTTGTGAGCTGAGGTCGTTTTGTTGATGCTAGTTTTGAAGCTTGGATTTACTCTCTTGTTGTTGTTCTTGTGTTGGAGATAGCTCTTTGTAGCTAGTGTCTCTGTTCTGTTCAGGTTGTTGAACAGGGAGGACGTGATTGTACTCATACCCATTTATATAGTGGATTGTTGAGTGGACTACGGTCCCGTGGTTATTCCCTTTCACATCGAGGAGGTTTTCCACGTAAAAAGTGATTGTCTCATTTTAGTTTCTGCTTATACTATATCATGTCATCGTCGAAGTATTTTCCTCACAGGTTCTCGCAAGGTCAAGGGGGAACACGATCACTTAGTAGCTTCCACTGCGCCGAGTGCCTCCTTTTCCCCCAACAAAGTGGTATCAGAGCTTCTGGTTTTCTTAGAGCTTTGGTTTGATGTACATCGAGTTATTTATTTGCTTGTGTAAATGATGGAAAATATTGGTCAGAATGATAAGCTTGAATGGTGCTAACTATCATCTATGGATGGCAAGATGGAGGATTTGGTCTTTGTCAAAGTATTCCATGTTTCAGGCTTCGGAGGATGAAGAAACCTGAAAAGCAGACGAATGAAGAGTGGAAGTTGCTGCATCGCAAAGTGTGTGGGTTGTTAAGACAGTGGGTAGATGATAATGTGTTGCAGTCATATTGAGACTGAGATTGATGCTCGTTCTTTGTGGTTGAAGCTGGAGCAGTTGTATTGCAAGTAAGACGCGAAATAATAAGATGTACAATGATCAAGAAATGATGAGCTGAGGTCAAGAGGGGACTTTGATGCAATAATTATACAAGCCAGTCGATATATCATATCAACGTTTCAGATATGTGACCATGGTCATAAAACAGTAAGGCTGAAGGATAGTTTTCAGCCAAACTGGTCCATAGCAGAACCAAAAAGTTTTATAAGAGTTCCAGTGAGTCAGATGCTTAGTAAAAGAAGTATATCTTAAGAA
>CAJHQP010004673.1:0-52992 GCA_905132765.1 Moricandia arvensis | reverse complement strand
GAAGATGGATGCAAAGAGACTTTTCTGATCTAGGACCAAATAATCTCAAGTAAACATTGACGAGCGTCCCGTCTTTTGTTCCGGTCAGTAATCCGGTTGCAGGATCAAACCTGGATATTCGAAAAGACAAGTTGACTGATGTGCTGTTCTTTAACCAACTTACAAAGGGTAAGAACACAGAGATGGTTTGGTTACCTGGGGAGCCGATGGCGTGGACATTTCACAATGCCAGCAAGCTGAAGAGTTTATATATAGTATGTCAGATGGTTAAAAACATGAGTTCACAAGATTATAAGCATGATGGAGAAGAGTGTACTTAGATATGAACCTGAGGAAGCGACAATAGAAAGTTCAGAACTTGAGGTAGAAAGAAGATGAGGAGGGTTTCACTGCAAAAGCAAAATTTCAGAAGAGGAAGATGGCATGGTAATCAGTTGCAGGATCATACACTAGCTAGATACATGAGCAAATGATGAAGGTTATGGAAATATACCTGAAGTGACCCAAAATGCCAACAACTGCCACAGTCATTCCCGCGAAGACTGTGTAAGTGTCTCCAACAAAAACTGAAGATGGATACCTAACAACATAAGATGGCAAGAACTGGTCAGAGAAAGCATTATTTCAACAAAAAGAAAAAAAAAAGTTTAAAAGAGAAAATCTTGTGAATGGTTTTACCAATTGAAGGCAAGCAGTGCCAAGGATGTTGCCATCAGCGGTTGAGTAAGGTATATCGAAAAGGCATGAGCTTGGTGATACTCAGGATCAGTAGATGATCCGATTTGCATAACGTTGTGTATCAGGATCTACAAGTAAAAGGGACGCATCACATCTCAAACCCAAAAAGGAACAGATAGAGAGGAAAAAGCTATGACCATACGACTTACAGCAGCGGCAGTAACAACAGTCTGACCAATTTCTAGGCCATTCAAACCAGCGTGAATGTTAATAGAGTTTGTACAAAAGACGGCAAGTAACCCCATATATAACTTATATATCCGTCCTGCAACAATGAAACATCTATTGAGCTAATCATGAATCATTATACCTCCTCCAAATATACAACCATGGAAGTATAACATGGTAACATGCAACAACAATCAGTACCTAGATCAAGCACTTCCAAGCCAACATAAGCAACTAGAGGTTTCGGTATAACAATAGTTGTATGTCCAGCATAAGCCATCAGCAGTGGAAGTGTAGCAAAAGATGGCAAGACAAGTTTCCTGTTGTTTAAATTAACAAGAGTCATGTGAACTAAACTCGCTCATTGAATATCATCAAAACAAAATACACACTTACACTCTCCACGGCACATCAAGAACATCATCTACAAACCCAAGCAAAATCATGAAGCAGATAGATGCAAGTGCTGCATTATACTCCACAAGCCACTGCACATATTCACCAACTAACCACATTCATGAACTTTGATAAACGCACAATCATCAGCACATGGTCAGACACACACACTTACATTCGAATCTTCAGTGAAATTGAAGTACTGAAATATAATCGCCACGATCAAGAACACAACACCAACAACAATACCCAATGACTCAGGCCTGTTAAGAAAAAAAAGACGATGCATAAACATGAAAAAGGAAGCAACTTTCGATCATATACGGATCAAAGACTCACACTTTAATCTCTCCCTGAGGCGTTCCTCTCTTATTGATATCGAAACCGAACATGTTACGCCTCAGAACGTATCTGGCAGCAACGGGAATCATCTTGAGTGTGACGAAGAAACCCACCAAGCTAAGCCCAGCGTTGATGAGGATGGAGCTTTTCAGCTCGGTGTCGACGGTGTAGTGGAAACAGAGGAGGTAGAGATAGAGTGAGCAGAGGAGAGTGGAGATCACGAAGATCACTCCCAGTTTCGGCGGGGATAGATGGAAGACGTCGTCGGAGGTGTTCCGGGCTGTCTTTTGATCCGATGGAGATGAGTTGGGTTCTGACGGGACGGGTTTTGATGTTGAAGAAGCTCTCTTACGAGCTGCCATGGCGGATCTGTTGGGTTGAATTTCGTTTCCCCCGCGTCTGTTAAGCTACGTTTGGTTGAAAGATTGAAGAGCAGGTTCTCTTTAGGCGTCACGCAACCAATACGAATCTGCCATTTGGCTAAATACGATACCGTTTCGTCCACGTAGGATTTTAACAATATTAAAAGTCACAAAGACCGATAAAAAGCCTACGAGGTTAATAAAGGCTAATATTAAATGAAGAGTTAAAGAGCCCAAGGGCCAAGGCCCAATTTGAAACCAACAACAGAACCAAACCCAGAAATTAGAATCCAAGATGAACTTTCTTTCAAAATAATACTGATATATCCAAGGCTAGCAAAATTAGGAAGACAAAAAATTTAGAAAATAACAGTTTCAAGTTCTTACTAATATAGAGTACAATGTAATTTGCTTAAATTCCCTTTCTTTAAATGTTTTTTTTTTGTTTCTAAAGTGGTTAAGGAAAACTATGCTTAAAGACAAAAAAAGAAGAGTAAAAATAAACACAATAAAACTTGTCTCAATTATTTAAGTGAACGTGATCCTCGTGTCGGTCTCTGTAGAATAACTACATGGTCCAAACCACTGAGATCTAACCTTTTTGTTCATCTGCAAACCTTTTCAACTCACGACAAAAATGCTCAGGTTAGCTTTGTTTCTCTTTGCATTATGCTTTCTCACAACGTCTTCCTCTGCGAGATCCTTAGTCACCACAAAACCTAGGCCGATTGATTCGTTCCTTCCTAAACCAAAGCTAGAGGTAATACCAAATCTTTGAATCATTTCTAACATTCTTGATCCAGGAGTTAAGGAAACAACCTATATACTGGTCTATTGATTTAACTTTCTTTGTTCATATTGGATCAAAAATGTTAGAATGCAGGTGTGTGTTCTTACACGGTGATCATTAAGACAAGCTGTTCATCTGTGTCTTACACTAGAGATAAGATCAGTATTGTCTTTGGTGATGTCTACGGCAACGAGGTAAAACTGTTTTTTTTTTCATTGTTCCTTAACTTCCAAACAAAGTTTCTGGAATCTTAAAGATGCAAAGAACGTGGCTTACGTTTAACTAATCACACATTATTAGATCTAAACAGCTAATTTGAGATAATTAGATCTAATATTCATTTTCTTGGTCAACGATTATATTTTCTCCTGTGACGTCAGGAACATGTGATTTAAGCGTAGCAATGAAATAAAAGTATAGTATAGTCTTATTAAGTATTAACTGGCATATTGATAGTTACAAACATGTGATGATGCATATCCAAAGGTCTTAATCTATAACATTTGTCACAGATGTTATTTATATTCTCTCAATCATTTGTTTGGTTTTTGTTTTTTTCAAAATACTTTTGGGCTTAAGGTATACGTGAAGAGACTAGACGATCCACACTCTAGGACATTTGAAAGGTGTTCTTCGGACACATACAGGATAACAGGACCGTGTATGCGTGACGTTTGTTATCTCTACCTACTCAGACAAGGATACGATGGCTGGAAACCAGAGAACGTCAAGATCTATGGCTCATACATCAGATCAGTCACTTTCTACTATAACCTCTTCTTGCCTAACTCTGTTTGGTACGGCTTTAACGTCTGCAATGGCATTGCCAATGCCAAAGACAAGTCTTCTCATCAAACCAATGCCAATGAAATGTCTTCTCAACCCATCATTGCCTCTGTTGCAGCAATGTAATATGGTTTTGATTATCTTTGGAATTGCTAAACAAAAGAGAAGCAATATGTTTTGAGTGTATTTGTGAGAAAACATGCATGTTAAATAAGGATTTAAGTCAACGAGGACTCGAGTTCGAATCATAAGGACTCTATAAACTGAGTAACTTGAAGCTCAAGTTGTTGCTTCAAGACACAGTTCATTAACCATTCACTGCTGAATGTCCAAACCCTTTTCTTTGCTGCACACAAAGCCTCCGCCGTGTCTTCTTCGCACCCTATGTATATCGTTTTTGATGCCTCATTTACCTTATCCACTCCTTTAATCACCTGAAAGTTACACAAAGAAAGTTACATGCTTTGGATTCCAACTTCTGGTGAAAGCAGACACTTAGAGAGAACTTACATTTCCACCAGCAGATTTTATGATGGCAGATGAAGTTTTAATAGGCAACTGAACGTGACGTCCAACGCATACGTCATATCCTTTAAGCAACGAGTTTGGTCTAGCTTTTGCTCTAAGAACTGTGCTTTTTAGATCGGCTTCATATTTTAACTGGTAGTCTTCATCGTGCAATATGTGTGAGGCTTCATCTAATGCAACAGTAGTGTCATCAGCAAAAGAAGTTAGACAACTTGAGAGTAGTAAGACGCACAAGATAGATAAGTCATGGGATGTTTCTTACCAGCAAATTTGCCTTCTCGGAAACTTTGTTTTAACCAACTTGGTGATACGATCCATGCACTGCAATCAAGTTTTGATGCACCATTAAGTAGCTTATTGTTATGATAAAACTCATAGTTTGGCAACAATCAGCATGATACCAGTAAATTTGAGACTAACCCAGAGCAAAGAGCAGTGCAGAAATTAAGCGTTTTCCTGACTTTTCCAGTGACAATATGTGTGCCCATGTTGCCGTCCATGGTCACATCCCCACCTAGTTTTCTTATTACCTGTGATAGAAACCAGAAGGCAGCATAAGGTGAATAGAAAACACATCTAAGTAAATTATATTTATTCAAA
The DNA here is from genome assembly GCA_905132765.1 of Moricandia arvensis. Taxonomy (NCBI): domain Eukaryota; kingdom Viridiplantae; phylum Streptophyta; class Magnoliopsida; order Brassicales; family Brassicaceae; genus Moricandia; species Moricandia arvensis. The sequence continues at coordinate 48,282 of CAJHQP010004673.1, read as the reverse complement.
TACCTCTGTTAACCAAGCTCGCTTGTTTTCATCCCCAATGTCCATCAACAAGATTCTATATTTTTCACCATTGTTTCTTTTGCAAACTGTGGGAAGAGGATTCTTGGTTGAGTCCACCTGGAAGGAAGAACTGTCTTTCGATTGCTTCTGCTCTCTTGCAGAGCTTATAGCCAGATCCTCTTTAGCTATCTTAGAGTCATTATTGCGGTTTGCCCTTATCCTTTTGGATTGTAGAGAAGACAGTGAAGCTTCCCAAGATCTCTTCAAGCTAGGTGTGGAATCACTGTCAGCTGTAGTAGCTTGATCAGAGATCACTTTCTCTTGTTCTTTTCCTGTTGTGGTCGAGTCCATCGGACTTCTGACAGTGGAGAGACCTGTGTATGGAACATTGTAAAAGAAAATGTAAAAGTTTCTTAATAAGTGAAAAATGCTTTGTGTTATAGCACTACACAAGTTACTCCATCTTTTTATAGCCAAGTCCTCTTTGGGTGCTTCATCAAAACAAGTGGAAACAAAATAAGTATAGCATTGAAAATATTTAAAGAACTTACAGTCAACATAAACGCTTTCACCAAAGCTCTCTCCACGTTTAACTGAATCTCCAGCCACAATATTTGCAGGATCAACAGAAGGTTCCTTTCTCAGATGAGAAAGCATGAGAGTAGAACCGCCAGGGAAACACAAGGCTTTTCGAATGTTAGACTTAATGTGTAACCTCTTTGCTTTGCCCTTCTGGTCTACCTCTGCTAGTGATATAAATCCCTGAAAAGTTCATCAAAAAGTTAGAGAAAGACCACAGCCAAAATACTTCAAAAATATAGCTTAGTTCGAATTTAATAAACAATGGAACAGAAAGCTCCAAGAACAGCAAACATAATCACCTGTTTGACCCAGAAGCCTTCAGATTCTTTGTCTGCCCAACAGTATATAGTCCGAATGCCAACACTACGAAGCCTCTTCTTTAATTCTTCATACACGAGTTTACCAAAACCCTGAATGTATTAATAAAACCGCAATCTATTTAGTTTTTGATTAGGTTGCTATCAAGCTATCTTCACCAAAACCAGTTGCAAAAAGAAAAGGAGAAACTTTACAACTCCTACTAAACACTTGAAAGAAAGTATGCAACTATTGAACACAAGACCTTGGTGAAGCATTCAACAGTAAAAACCATTACTATTTAATTTGAACAAGAGCAAAAAAAGGAACCTTTTTCTGGTGTGTAGATGTTACAGCAGCAAGAGGTATCTCAGCATACTGTGTATCAGCAGGCACTATCTGATAGGTGACTGCAGCTAAGATCTACCAAAACAAAAGCACATACCAATAATAATCAATTTTCCAGTTGCAGACAAACTAAGAGCATAACCTGCCATTCTTTGGCAGCTTAGTTAGATAGATATCTGCTCTTGTAAGACATAAACTAATAAATATTCATCCAAGGCCTAGGCTGTTACTAATCAAAGGTGAGAGCATATAACTAAAAGCTTGTATACCTCATCTGAGACTCCGGACTTCAGAACCAATGAACAATACTTGCTGCAAGATATCACAACAACATAAGTAAACAATCAAAAGACTTGATAAGGTACTAGACTGTTAAATGGTTAATATTACCCTTTAGAGACGCATCTATCAAGGAATGCAGATCGCTTCCCAGTGTTTGAAGCGTAGTTCATGTCAGGTAGCTCTTTACTATACAACGTGAGCACTTGCTAAATCGAGAAAAATAACGAGTGCTTATGAGCAAAAACAAAAATAAAAATCAAAACTTTGAAGTGGGTTTGGTGAGAGTAGACTAACCTGGAGATGGGTTTTGGTGAAATCATCTTCATCGCGAGGATTGAGAAGAAGAAACATGTGTTGTTTCGGATCAACAGAAGAAACGATTGTCTCCCTCTCTGCACAAGGAAATAGATAGAGAGAGATCAGTGAAAACACGCGAAGATTCATTCTAAGTGACCGGCGAATCGGTAAACAATAGAAAGCTTCGAGCTTTCTCACCGATAGGGTGGAGAGACGACTGCTTCGGCGGCGGTGCTCTCTTTGGCGCCATTTTGATTTTCGAGCAGAAAAAAATAATAATATTAGTGGAAAAGAAATTAATATACGTTTATCCAAGGGTATTTACGTAAATAACATTTAAGCCTCATATACGAAAAAGCCCAAATCTTTCAAGGCCCATACCAAGATTTTTGTTTTGTTTTCTTATTGGGTAGGTTTTACTAGTTCCGGTTTAAATTCCGTTGATGTTCTTCTGGTCTGGTTTGTTGTGGGTATCTCAGAACCGACCTGGAAGATTCTTTGCTGTTTGGGGTTGAGATTTTTTTTCTTTTCTTAAAATCAATTGATGATGATGAGAGATTGAGATCGATAAGGTAGACATCAGGAAGGAGCTACTAAACTTGGATACAGTAGTGTGAAGTCAACTTCTTCCACTTATATAGTGTCCATTTAGATTCTACATTTTGGGATTTTTCATGGTGATGAGAATCACGCTGATGCATGTCAACATGCAGCCACCGGACGTTCTGTGCACTTAGGATAACTAGGTTAGAATCGTGGTTAGGTATGACTACATTACATAAGGGCATTTATTATTTAAGTTTAGTGTTACCAACACTAATAACACCATCTGTATATAATATCATTTTCTTACCCACCAACCAGTGGTAGTCTGTTGAGAACATCTGTTCTTGGAAATAGCTAAGACGTGAATATCTCTATTAATTATGTTTATTGTGTTCATATAATTATGGAAAATTCATCATTTAATACAAAGATAAAGCAACAACCAACGAAAACAGTATTATTATTATCTTATTTTAGTTTAAAACAAACAGATATATTATCTGGAAAGGGCAGAAACCTCGTGAAAGTTGTTGTAATACTTAACATTTAACTGGTGGTTGGTTACATGAGTATATTAACGATTGAGATAAAAACGCGTGTTACTTAAAACACTCTCATCCTCGTTTCCATCTCCTTCACTTTCTCTAACGCTCCCTATAACTACTCTTCACTTTTGTGGATCTAGGGGACGTGCACTGTGCTTCATCTCCTTTCGTCTGCATTAATTGTTTCTTGATCTACACGTTTCAGAACATCAAAAACAGTAACAATGAGTCAACCTCCCATTGGTGTTCCTCCTCCTCAAGGTTCCCTCGCCTATTCCTTTTTGTATGAATTTACTTTCATTGTTCGTTTTTCGATTTTGAATCGTGTCCAAAACCAATGTTTCATCCAGCTGTGCCGAGAACCTCTGGCTAGGTCGTTATGTCTTAGATCTGATCATCTTTGTGGTTAAATTTTGATCTTGTATTATGGATCTGAACCTTTTTGAGTGTTTTGATGATCGAAACCAGGTTATCCACCGGAGGGGTATTCAAAGGATGGTTATCCACCGCAGGGCTATCCACCGCAAGGATATCCTCCTCAGGGATATCCACCGCAAGGCTACCCACCACAGCAGGGCTATCCGCCGCAAGGCTACCCACCACAACAGGGATATCCTCAGCAAGGATATCCTCCTCCTTATGCGCCTCAATATCCTCCTCCACCACCTCAGCAGCATCAGCCACAAAAGAATGGTCCTGGGTGTCTAGAAGGATGGTATGTCCAAAATATAATATATCTAATCATCTTGTGAATTTTCTATGGATCTATATAGACTGGCTATTTCACCGTTGATTATTCGACGTTCAGATTCTTAGAAAAAAAGATTTAATGTGGTTACACCTAGAATATTCCTAGGTCTAGCTTCAATCCTTAATAAAAATAAAGAGTGTGACATTACATCTATATTGCGTATGTTTAGGATGTTATTAGTGATTGAAACTAGACATAGGCTTATAGCATTGTTATTATCAGAGACTAAAACTGATATGAGAATGTGAACAATGTTTTTGATTTTACAGTCTTGCTGCTCTCTGCTGTTGCTGTCTCTTGGATGCTTGCTTCTGATTGGAATACCAGCTCTCAGAGCTGCTGATTGCAACACAAGAACATGAAGTAATTTATGAGATATAAAAATGATGGATTGCTGATACTACAATCTCTTGTCTATTCGCTTTCTTTCGTTTATGTTTTTGTCTTCTCGAGTTCATAAATTATGTTTCTATCCACGTTCTAGCTCAGGTTTGGATTTGAGACTATTGGGAATGTAAATTGGTTGGTATGAATACATTATTCCTTTGCTTCAGTCTATTGGTTTTTTCTCTATATGTGTTCATAATTACTATCATCATATCTTCAATAATTTTAGTTACTGTCATTGATTCTCATTGATATATAATATTGTTGCAAAAAAATAGTTTCGTTTTCAAGTGGCCATGTTCTCTGCAAACCAATCCAAATGGTCACATGGGTTGGTTGTTCCACTAATGATATTAGGTAACTGTTGTAATCTGAGAGAGAAAAAGACACTCTTGAAACATATCAATGCTACTGATGAAACTAGTCGCAAAATTAGGCGTGAAATACAAAGTATTAAAATTCACAAATAATGTGTGATAATATTCCATTACATGTATTAAAATAAATCTAACAAGATTTTATTCAGGCAAAACTAAAAAAGAGAGCCTAACTGATGTAATCACTATTATTAGAAGAATACTCAAGAAACATAGCAGCATCAGATGATCCAGGCCGTTTTGTTTCGCCGTCGACATAACGAGCCAAACCACTTTGGTTATTTTCTGTAATAACGATCGCCATCTCTTTCTTGAATCCGTATGAAGACACTGATTGAACACAAGGTTTGGGGGACTTGTTAGCTGTTTCTACGCGACTTGGCTTCGGATAGTAGAAATCGGTTGGGAAAAAATTGAACTGAAGAAGACCGGACATTGTTTTTTCTTGCAATCAAATCGAAAACTCAAAATACTTTGTGGTTATTGATAGTATCGCGTGTTAACGTATCTGCTTTATATATAGTAATAATAATGGAAACAAGGGGAGGTTTTGGAAATGTGGTTCTTGGGCTCTACGAGTTTTACTTGAAGAACAAGTCTATATTGGTGTTAGGGTCTGAAAAGTCTTTGTCATGCCTTTGACGTTTTGACTTTAAAACTCATCTAGAAGTAACTAGAAGAATATGGCAGGGTATATTCTTAACTACTAGAACAATGATTTCCATATTACTATTTGTTTATTTATGGATACTTTTCATATCGGTCCAGTTGCATGTTACAAGTTTCCATATTGCGCTTTGGATCATGGATCTGATACTTGTACCACTCCTATGGGCTATAACACATATTTACTAGCCCATTATGGTTAAGCTGAATATTATTAAAGCCCATACTCTGGTGACATGACACATCTTAGCTGGCTCTGACCAGGACAATGTGTGGGTCATCTGGCTCTGTCCCGGGATTATGCATGAGGGTGAAAGTATTCTTATGAACCACAAATGATGTGCATCTGTTTTGTAACGATAATAAGACTGCTCCTATTTGCATACAGATTTTTGAAAGTTACTTCAGGTACTGAGAAGGCAACATAAACACTATTGATATTGCTTCGTATCATTCTAGGAATGATTATAGCAATTTTATAATATCTTTGAATGTCAATAGATAAAGTTAAAGTATTCGGTTATATCAACTTATGTCGTCATCAGTTCTAACTTCTACACGCAAATTATTTTTATAAAACCAGAGTCGGCCGTACCAAGTAGTGCGTCTTACCGTCTTACGTTCTGTGGATATTTTTCAATGTAGCCGGAACTATTGAATTATCTTGCTAATGATATTTGGAACTTTTTGGTTTATAAATCCTTTAACAAAGAAAAACATGCACACACGTCGTGTTTGGCCACGCCGATGTTTACTTTATCACTAAAAGAATGTTATGCAAAGTCATCAAATAGTATTGTTATTGTGTTGATGTCTCTCATGCAATATGCTTTTTAGAGACATTAAAGTATACAGACTTCAAAATTATAAATTAAAAAAATGAGAATAACCTTTTTTCTTACTGATTTTCTTTCGCGTGTCATGGAAAAGAGTCTGAACCAATCTTTACGCTAATTGCCTAAAGTAAATAAACACATAAAACTAATTAAAAAGGAAATAAATCGCTAAACATTCTCGTAATTCCCACCCTCCAACCAATAATAAATAAATAAAAAGAAAAATTAGGTACATGAGTCATGACTAGACGACCACTCTGGACCTGCATGTGCCTGTGACTATGTCAGACCCCATAGTTATTAACCGAATCCAGACACAAGCAAAGTCCTCTGTATATGAGACAAGTACATATTTGTTTCTTAACTTAAACTCTTTAACCCCTAGTATTTAGAACAAAACAGTAGATAGATAGATACGTTTGTGTGTTTCTCCCAGTAGATGCGTTGCATGTGTCCGTTACAAGAATGGTTAGTCATCGTAATAATAAATGTAAATCTAGGAACAAGGAAAAATTTAAAATAGTAAAAAGCAAAAAAATAAAATAAAAAAGGAAGAAAATAGAGGAATGAATGAATGAATATGATATGATAGTGTTCTAGGGTATTTAAAGTATCAATCAACGAAGCTTCGTGGAAGCTGCCATGGCTTCTCTCTTTCACTTCCCATTTAATACCTTCCTTCCTCGCTCTTTCCTCTCCACACCAACAACAAGAACAACATCAAGTCTCTTCTCATCTCCTCCTTCTCCGACATGAAGCTCTCCGCTAGCCTTAAACGTATGTTCCGCTCTAAGTCCAAAACATCTGTCTCAAGATCTGAACCTTCTTCCTTCAGCTCCGCCTCTTCCTCCGATGGCTCGTACAATAACCTCAAGACAGGTCCCGCCGCAACACCCATCAGTGTCCTCCCACAAAACTCCGGTGACTTTTACACCGAGTTGGTCCAAGCCTTTAAGTTGATAGACCGAGACGACGACGGTGTGGTTTCAAGAAAAGACTAGCGGCGCTTCTTAGCAGGCTCAGCCCTGAGCCCCCGAGTCCTGAAGAGGTGAGTATGATGCTTAGAGAAGTAGACGCTGAGGGTTGTATCAGCCTCGAGGAGCTAGCTAGCCGCGTCGCTGGAACATCGTCCGGTGAAGGGTGTGTAGAGAGGGAGGAGATGAGAGAGGTGTTTGAGTTTTTTGACGCGGACCGTGACGGGAGAATCTCGGCGGAGGAGTTGCATAGAGTTTTTGGAGTGATAGGAGATGAGCGGTGCACGATAGAAGAGTGTGTGCGTATGATAGCGACTGTTGATAGGAACGGTGATGGTTTTGTTCGGTTCGATGACTTTTGCCGCATGATGGAGCTTCAGGCTCCGAGCGATCGATGAATGATCATCATTGAGTCATGTTGTTGTATGATTGAATGATTATGACATCGTGCCATGCTCTCTCTTCTTTTTTTATGCTTTTTTCTTACATATTATTTTTATTTTATTGTAATTTTCTATTTTGCGATGGGTGTTAATTTCGTGACGGCAAGCTCTTAAATTGTTAACCGTGGGTTAAATGAGATGTCTCTCTCAATTTGCTTATACTTTAAACATGTGTCACTCTCTGGTTGGATAAAAGAGTTTATTTCATCTTATAATTTGAGGAACACCATATAATTTGGTTATTTCACTACATATTACTAACAATGTTCAATTAGACTAATCAATAAAATTAACAAAGTGACTTAAAAACCTAAAAATGAACTAGCAAAAATACGTTATACATGTTGATCAATTGTTCAAACTACATTGATTTTTCCTTTGTTAACCAATCTAACTACATATTACTAACAATGTTCAATTAGACTAATCAATAAATTTAAGACTAAAAATAATGAACATATTCGAGGAAGTATGTCGTCCACAACCACAAGCATTGTCAAGAAAGTGAGCCGACCAACTGTCCTCCACTCGATCCGTGGCCTATGGAACATGGACCCTCCCCATCTCGAATGTTTCTTCTTTTCCTTTTTAATTATAAAATGTAAATCTGTTTACCTTTACGAGTTTTTACTCTACTTAATCAGATTCCGCCGAACTAAATTGGAAGTAAACGAAAGATACATGCACCACAAGGTCTACGACACAGAAGCCAAGTCACAGTTGAATTTGCGTGAGATAAACAAAGGCATTTGCGCCGCTTCTTAAGTCGTAACCACACGTAGAGGCGTGGAATATTTGTACCAGCACAAGATTTTCTATTTGTTAGTTGGTTAGTAAATGGACTATATGAATGTAATACATTTATTATAAAGCAACATGTAGACGAATGATTGTGCTAAAGAACCAAAAACTCTGCCGGAAATATAAATGCTTTCTAGCTAAAGTTATAATGTTAGAGACGACATGAATAATTTGAAAGCAGCTTGATTGTATTATAATGTTTTGAGGAGATTCTAATATTTTTTAAAAATACTCCAAATGGTACTCTTTATCTAGTCGAAGTATGGTATGGTACTTCACATGGTAATTGAGATAATAGATCGATTAAAGATTCTCGAATCCGAATCATGCTTGAAAAAAATCATTCAGACTTGTTTGTCGTCTCTTAAGACATAAGTGTTTTTGTTAGGCATATAGAAACAAGTGTCGACCTTAGGGAGATGCATAAAGAAATTATAAAGCAGATTATTTAGTTGGTCGAGAGGTCAATGATTCTCATTAATTATTATCTTTTTCTGTTGTCCAGTGGTATATTTTATGCAGGGGTTATAAGTTTTTATAGTATCGGACTTGAGGATAGTTCAATTTTAATCGTTGTTGAAATACAAAGAGATAAAGATTAAAATAGCTTTAAAAAATTGTCTCAAAAATAGATTTAAGAGAAAAATGATTAAAATAGATTTTATTAAAAGATGTAAATATATATTTATATCCTTGGGTTAACTAATCTAAATTTAGGGTTTAGAGTTATGGGGTGGGGTCTTTAGAGTTGAGATTTAAAAATTAAAAAAATTCAAAATAAAAAAAGTTCTATTTTAATCATTTTTCCTCTCAAGATCTATTTTTGTGACAAAAACTTCGAAAATACTATTTGAGAGATTTGTCCAATAACAAATGTTTCAAACTTTAATTATAGTGGTGCTGTATATCTATGTGTCCATAGTGGCTATTAACATAAGTTTGAAAGTTCTTGGGGGTGTTTTATCGTTTTCACACGTATTTATAACACTAACACACATTTGTATAAAGATTTATATCTACTTTCATAACCGGTTTTTAACATGTGCAAATAAATTGATCAAAGATGGTTATGATGTGTCTACTGTACTGATATGCGATATCATACATGATCGACTAAGTAAGCAGGTTGATAAGCAAATAAGGCAACTATTTGTAGTATGAATAATGATCATTAATAACTTGGAAAGTAAACTAGTAAGCACCACATTGTATATGCTGTGTACTCGCGCATGCGGTAAGAGAGAAAGAGGACAAAATGTAGCATGTGGCTTTGGCTAAAGATTCGATCCCCGAGGAAGCTGGAGCTACAAGACATGGTTTCTCTTAACGTTAGACTTCTGTTAACTCTGTCATCTTCACGGTCCCATTCCTTATCTACAATCCCATGTTTTTGGTAAGAACACGATCGTAATATTTGATATTTTCTCCGAACAAGCCCAAGCCTATCAACTTGTAAGCACCACTCTTGAACTTAGAGAACAGGCCACGCAATCCAAAAGCTACATTCATATGGCCCCTTGGTAAAAGGTCCAGTTACTTATTAACTATATGGGCTAATCTCAGTCAACAAATTCAATATATGGACCTTCCCTTGAAAGTCTTTTCACTTTGGATTCGAGAGAAACGGGTCAAACTTGTATGATCACAAATTGAAGGAAACCGAACTATGAATTTTGAATCAAAACCAATTTGTTTAAAGGCAGATAAAATCTATAATTTGAATCTAGACCATCTTTAGTTACATAAGGACAGAATAATATTGATTGATTACTACTCCTTCTTTTTTCTAAATAATACATGTTTTAACACTTTTTACATGAATTGAAATACAATATGTATCTTTTTAAAATAATATTTTTTTAGTACATGGATCAATTAAGAACAGCATGAGTAATATTAGAGTTACTAAGAGCATGAGCAGCTGTTGTTTCTCGACTATTTCTATCACATTAATATAATATAAAAAATTGCAAAATAGATAAAGAAAGTTCAGAATGTTAAGGGTATCATTATCCTAGAACTTCAAATGGGTTTTTATTATTTTTTCCTGATAATAGATTAAAACGAACCAATCGCGGACGCCACGTTGTCAGTAGGACCTGCAAACATTACAAATTTAAAATGGCTAATTACTCAGTAAAGAATAACATATTGGTGGTTACTAATGTTCTTGATATAGGAGATAGTTTAGCATCTGTGACTTCAGTACTTTTACTTGCCACAATTTTAAGCTGTAAAAGTTGTCAGAAAGTTGGTGGTAAATAGTTGAGGAACGGTTATTACTTATTACTAGTAATTAGTACAATTGATACAGTATAACATTAGAATAATGAAGTTCCTGGCAAGGATGCTTTTACTGCTTAAAAATAAAATAATGGAATGGTAAAGTGAGAAATCTAGAAAAAGAGTTTGAAAGTGACTACCAAATTTAATGGTAAATCCTCATTAAATCATGTCGAATTTCATGTCGGGCCATTATTATTTTACCTTTCGTTGGTCCCTCAATTTTAAAAGGTTTAATTATCCCCAACTAGTTTCACCATTGATTCATTTAATAGTTGTATTTATTGAAATTATTTAATAGTTGTATCCCCAAATGTAACATTACCATACATCATAAAATTTTAAATAAGATATAATTTCAGTCTAAATAGTCTCTGGCCATATTCTAGTGGTTTTTGTTTGTTGTTTTTAGAAACCATAGTAACCTATAAGAATATAAAGATCGAATAACTGTTACGGAGAAATCAATCACACAAGTACGTGTTTCTTGTTATAATTTCTCAATCAGACAAGTATATGTCTTGTCAAACAAACAAGATGAAGATACGAAAGAAAAAAACAAATCTAATAAGAAAATAATGAACAAATCAAGTTGACAATATATATATATATATAAGGAAGATATTGAACATTAGAGCACTTAGTTTTACTGTATGTTTTATGCAATGCACAGTGTAAATGATGACAAAAGCAAATAAATAGTTGAATGCAAATTGATACTATCTAAGATGAAGAAAAGTCAAGAAAGCCCCTGAGAAAACGATGATAGACAACAACAGCAAAGCTCAATGGTCACAGTCATTACAGTAACAGAAAGTTTCAGGTATCTCTTCCAAGTTTCAAGTACTATCTTCTGAACTCTCTCGATGTCCTGAAACAAAAGGAATTTTATTAGGGCTTTTGGTTCAACCCAAAAGTTTCTCGCTCTGGTTTTATGCAAAGGCACGCATCATTATGCATTTAATACTACTGAAGATTTGAGTACATTGAATGAGAAAGACGCATCAAAACGAGACTGAGACTTAAGCTCTAGCTAGACCACAATTATGTCATGTGGAAATCAGTGCTCCTACAACATAATTATTTACATTCCAACTGAATCATATACTACTGTATAATGCAAAATTTACTGTTAGTTAACTCGAGTAAGAGAGCTTTAATAATCTATAACCAGTAACACATGAACGCTTTAAAAACACGACTTAAAGTTCTACTTGGTTTCTTATGTCACTGCAAATAAAATCTGATGTAGATGGAACCCGTGAGATTAATTAAATGTTTTGTCATGAGATAACCTATAGTTTTTTTTCTGGTATGAAACAATAAATAATATGAACAGTAAATCAAAGTTTTCTAATTTTTTTTTTTAAGAAACAAAGTTGTCTAACTATTTTTTTAAGAAACAAAGTTGTCTAACTATTTTTTTTCTAAGATAGGAGATCTTCACGTGGCTAGTGTATCAGAAAAATGTAAATATACAAATAGGTCAAATATATTTTAATGGTCGCAAAAACATTTGGTTTCTTGGGTTTCACCTTTTTAATTAATTGGATCTTTTGTGTGTTTACTTTTCGTGTATAAAAGAAGTTTTACTTTTTTTCCTGACTTATTAGGTTTTTTTTTGAGGTATGTGTGGTTGGAGAAGCAGGCAAGTGATAGTGAACTCGTGACACGATTCGAACGTTAGAAGTAAGTAAACGGAGTCTGTTTAAAGTAACGCTACAGCCGTACCGTTTTGCTGAAAGCCGATATTTTGGCATGACCGTATAATTAGGAAGAGACCTCTCATGCGATAGATTAGAAGTTCAAGTAAATTTTTACCTACAAAAAAACAATAATAACTTAAAATAAATTTAATAGCAACTTATTATTTTATTTTCGATAAATTTATGGAGTTAAATCATTGATAATCAAACTTCTCCGCTATACAATGTCAAAAACGAATATAATATGAATGACTTCATAATTTAATGGGGAATGTGTATACGTTGTGTATTAAATTAAGGGAAGGACTTTTTGCAACCTTCTTTTATAATTTTATAATTTTATAATTTTATAATTAGTGAAAAGTATAGATACATGTAAGAAGAACAAAAATAAGAGAGGAGCAGAGAGACAGGGAGAGCAAGAGATGAGAGGTCAAGTCACTGAAGTCAACATCACATCTCTTCACATGCAATATAACACACACCATTGTCTTGTCTTGTCAAGTATTATTCTGCATCCCAAATAATCTATATATTCTCATACATGTTTTCATCTATTTGCTCTCATATGTAATTTATTTTAGTTATGGTCTTTGAGATATCATGTGGGTGCACTTATTAGATCTTTCAAGGCAAGACTTGAGAGACCATTTGAGGCCGTATGACCAAGTATATAATTATTTGCTAGCAATATTTATGTCTTAAACCCCCGATGGTTCTTGTAAATTATTCAACAATTAACAGCTTGCAGAGACTACTTTTTTTTGTAACACAGAAGACTATATATACAATGTCGTGCCTCGGTAAGCAGAAAGGAAACATTCGCTTATATCAGCAAAAAAGTAAAAAAATTAAAAATCGAAGGAATCATCTATTACTATCAGAGATATAGTATAATTATATTAATATAAATTTATATAATGAAACTCTGTGAAAATTAGGATTAAATAAACATATACTTCTAATAAAAACCTGGGGTTCTTAATTGTTTGGCGATTATAACTTTGAATGTATTTTTGAAATATTTATTATAAATTAAGTTGATAAAATTGTACCTTTGTTTGATTATGGCATTAAACATTGGGTAATTAATTTACGTTATCTAAAGATTTAGTTATAAATTCAATGATATTTTTAGAAAAAGTGTTTTTAATAAAAATAATTATTGTCGTAATAATAAAGACTTTTTGTTAGTTTAGTATGCACAATTATTACTACTTTTACTTATTTTTTGGTTAACCAAAATTTGATTAGTGAAATAGATAGTTATAAAAAGAGCTAGTATTATGAGAAATTTGCTAGAATTTATAAACAAGAACAAACTACGTCTGCACACTTTTTCCGGTTCGTATGACTACTAGACAAGTTGATTTCAAGGGACTCGATTGGAAGTGTCTTGGAGATTATTAGGTAACTATTAGGAAAAGGGTGTATAAAATAATCTTTTTGTGTTTCAAAAAAAAAGAAGAAAATATCTCTTTAATATGTAGACCAGACGATGTTATAGCTGTGAAGACGAAAAAGACAATTTAAGAAATGTAAATTACTTGTTATCAAATCCCAATGATTTAGGGCAAATACCATGTGAGTGCATTGCAACAACAGAAGCATATTATAGGACTTTTTACAAAATACAAAAGTGTCTGCTATCTATATATATATATATGCAGGCAATATAAATATTTTGGTCAAATGTTTCAAAGTGACGTTTGTCAACTTTAAAAGTTCACTCGAGAAATCTAATATCTTATCACCATAATCTGAAGTCAGATTTTCGCCATCCAATTGGATTAAATTAATAAAGTTGCAAGACACATGACCATGTACATATGCTCATTTTATTTCGAATCCCTAAGATTGGCTTAATTTATAGTAACTAGTCTTTTTTAAAAGGAGAAAGGCAGCTTAATTAGAGCATCGTTAGGGGAGCAAAAACTAATAATAAAAATAATAAAGTGAACAAAAACATAGAAATCTGCCATTTTTTGAAATCTTTTTTTTGACACAAAAATGTGGTGTAACGTGTATTCCCCTTTTTCGTTCATGAATAAATGAAATAAATAAAAAATAAATTTTAGAAAAGAAAAATAAAACACATTTTAATTATTTTACTGATTTCTAACAAAAATATCAACATATAATAAACGATAACATTTTCTTTTAAAGTTATCTAAATCTTATGTCGATAACAATAATCTTAAAGTAAAGCCTGTAACATGTATTTTTAATCTAGAAATACATCTCAAAAAATCCAAGTATCCCATGTATTGCATACATGTTTTGGACCATATTATCAGTAATTATTTACAATTTTTCAGATGTATCACTGTTATTTTTGTATACATAGTTCCATTTAATGATTTATTTTTCAGCTGCCACTAGGTCATGATCGTTGGATTAGCCGAATGGATGGTAGAGATAAAGGGATATTTGGTGACTTTCCCTAACACACACATTAAGAGAGACAATATCATCACAATGATATACATTTTCCACCACAATCACTTAAAAGAGAATTTAAGTTGTATATTGACCCAACTCCTTCCACAATAACCTATTTTTTAATGCTCATCCACTCCTCGTTTTATATGGATTTTCCATCAATATTGGAATCAACAGCTCACAACATTCAGTTGGGTTCCACTTAAATTCCTCCTCTCTCTTTCTATATATATTGGAATGTATGAATCCTCTGTAGCCATTTATACACATACCTATATTATTTACACAATAACCCTACAACTTAAGGCTACAAGTCAAAAAGTTCGATCGACCTCAGCCAATGGGCTTGCACTCAAAGCATAGACATGAATTATTGGTAATACATTATTATTTTTAATTATTAAATATTTAAATAATTTATTTGATGAACTTCTTTAGATTTTTTTAAGTTTTCATATATTTTATTAACATTTTTTTCAAATATTTATATGATATTTTAACTTCAGGAGTTTCACTTGAAGATGACTTTGAAGAGTGGAAGTTTTTGGCGTGCATGTTATTCTCGGCTGCATTCAAAGCGCGTGTCATCTATGTGTAAAAACTTGTAGCACATTACACACACACGCATATATATATAGATGAGTTATACACTAATATGCCTACATACACTTGTATTTTCTAACATACCATCTCTAATATATTTTGATACTTTACCTCTAAAATAAAAGAACTCTATAATAAAAGTGGAATATGCTCAATTGTATTTTTCTGAAATAACAACTTTTAAATATAGAGTAAAATAGGGAAATGATATTTTTTCTTCTATTTAAAGTAAAAAATAGCAATCTCTATGATAGAAGAAAAATAGAAATGAACTACAGTAATTTTATACTTATCAAAGTAAAAATAACAATAGTTTGGATATGCTCTTAGTTAGTTATTCAAATCTTTTTCAAACTATCATACTTCTCTAACTTTTTAGACCTATAGAGTGTGTCATGATGATACGAAAATGATGGCTTTATGTTATTGGTTGTACATTTGTTTAAAAGAGCATCTTCCTTTATATTAAACCACGAAGCTCTAAAGAGTTTTTTTTTTCTTTTTGTTGGAAGCTAATATTACAAAGAGATGGACGAATCTTGTAGCAGTTACAAAAAATATAAAGGTTTATTGAAGTGTTTAGGTGACATCTTTTTATCTTTTACTCAATCTTGTATATATAATAAAAAATTAGAGCTGTCGGGAAATAAAACACAAAAAGCAAGTAAATGGCAGAAAAATAATTTCTTGCTATAAGAAAAGAGAAAGAAGAAGAAAAGGAGTGGGGGCATAAAATGCAAGTTGTTGATTAAAATATGTTCGGATTAATTATTTTTCTTGTCAAAGTTGTTTACATTACTTATTATTGTAGACATTAAACATGAACACTGATCATAAACTTTTAGTAACATATAACATTATAGAATTAGTGAGCACATAAAATAACTAAATTTCATATATAAATTGAGATAACTAAAAGAAAGGCAGAAATGATTTACCCTGAACGGACTTTGCCATAGATTATAGACGTGATCCTACTTAGGCTCACTCTCCGAGTCTTCTTTTTGTCTCTGAATCTGAAATCATAATATAGAAACCCTTGTTTGCATCAAACATTCATGGAACATATATTCGACAATCCAAATTTCAGCAAAAAAAAAAACATATATTTGACAAAAAATATATATCCTTAGAAATATGAAAACAACAAAAGAGAATGATAGATAAAGTAAGTATATATAACAACATTTTATGTATTTTATATAGTACTCATAGCTATTAATAGACCACTTAATGGATACCATGATACACCTAAGTCGAGTGGAGAAAGTCAAAACTCAAGACTTGCGCAAACTTGGCCAAACACGACAATGAAGTGTTTCAAAACGTTTGCCTTAAAATCGTAAATGTAATATGTTAATATAATGTCCGAATATAAAATCAGAAATCGGATAACTAGAATATGTTGATGTGCATAAGAATCATTTTCGTTGTGTTTTTTTTTAAGAGAAGAACAAACATTTTCATATGGTGGGAGAAAACTACATTTTGATGCAAGGTGGATTGAAGAAAAAAAAGAGAGAAAATGTAAAAAAATTGAAAAGACAAGTCAAACGTCAGATCAAACCACTTCCTTATCATACGACTGTCAGTGCCCGTCTGTGTTGTCATTCTTTTTTTCTCTAATTTTTCTCACTTTCTTTTATCTCTAAATTAAGCAAAGAGAGAAATAGCAATATTCAAATATATTTTGTTTCAAAAATAAAAATAATTGTGAAAAGATAAATACCATCTTACTCGTGCGCCCCTGAGCACACGAGGTGGATATACGATCAAGAAATATTTCGTACAAGATAAAATAATTGTAGAAAAATCCATTCAATCATCTCTAAAAAAACTCACAAATCCATTTTTTGGTCAAACATAAATTAATGTCAATTGAGTTCTGTACCGGTTTGGTTAGTTGGGGTTTGGTAGTAATAATAATAGAAGACGTAAAACACAACTGAGGAGCCTATCGACCCGGCCGACACGCTTCTCCATGTCCTTCCCACTCTCTTCCAGTCCAGCCATTTGTAATTTCTTCTACTGGCAAAAAATTAGAATATTTTCTTTTTGATTTTTATAAAGATTTTAAGTATTCTATAAGTATATTTTAATGAAGAATAAGTTTAATTTTGATTGGTCCAACTTGTAAAATACAGCTTCCTCAGCTGGTGAATATGTAGGTTCGGACCACGACTGTGCCATTATCAGAGCCACGTCTTGACTTGTGTGGTTGGATGTTTCATATTAATTTCGTTTTCTACCTGATTGATTTGATTCTTGATAATTTACACGAATAATAAATAGCCTTGTTTTACTTTTATGATTTCATTAGAGTAGCATGCGTACGTATACAACCATATTTATATATTTGAACCAAACAAATAACATTTTGCTACCTTGCAATGAGGACATGACAACAAAAGGTGTAAAAAAGTATTGGTGTGAAATTAGCGCGTGATTGTATATGCTTTTAGGCCATGTTTATCTTTGATTTTTAAGGTGCAGTTTTTAATTTAATTTAATTTTTTTAAAAAAATCGTTAAAACGATTTTTATGTTTTTTAGTTTAGTGATCACAAATGAGAAAAATAACTTCAGTTGCTAAGTTGTTAAAAATTTGATTGTTACAAAAGTAATCGTAATCAACTTGTTTATGAGAAAAATAACTTCAGTTGCTAAGTTGTTAAAAATTTGATTGTTACAAAAGTAATCGTATTCAACTTGTTTTAATCATGGTTACCACTCTATTTATTTATTATGATAATAATTAGTAAAAAAGAAGTCGATTTTCCATAGAATATGGAGACTAGTCTCATTTTGATCTGGGATACGCTTATAATAATTGAAACTTAGCTAAAAAACATAAAACGAATTTAAATAAGAAAAAATTGAGAAGGAGGGAGGATTGGTCCAACGGTCAAACAGAAAACCATCAAATCAGAATTCAATACAGCGAGGAAATTTATTTCACTCCTTCTGTCTTTTAACCTAATTAGGCATATGTTCTTATCCATCACCTTCCTCCCATTTATTTTATCCCATCTCCATGACCATGCACAATATCCTTGTTTATACATACATTATATGGTACTCCTATATATTATACCCGTGCTGTTGTTCAGGCTTTCACATGTTCTGTATCATACCAAAAAGACAATTGCCGAGGGTTTTGTTTTTATTATATTATCCTCTACTCAATCAATACCTCTTGTTATGGAAATTTAATGTTTAATAATTAAAAGTTAGTATAGGATTTTGATTAGTAAGATGCTAATGATGTTCATTATTTATAACTATTTATTTCCATTATTAGATTTGGGAAACCCTTTTTTCTTTACCTCTTAATAATTATTTTCCTCTTTTGGTAACCTAATCACTAAATTCTTTTTTTAATGCTTTAACCCTCTTTTTTAATCGCTATCAAGACAAAACCGTTAACAGTTTTTTAACCATCCTAGTTTAAATATGTAAGCCGCCCGGTTCATCCATTCAAAATCTCTCTCTCTCTCTCTACGCAAAAATATCTAACACCACAAAGCATAATAATCCTTGTCTCTCTCTCTCATAGAAGACCAAGAAGCTGCAAAAAATCACAAAAGCCAAAGCTTTTCTCCCCGGAATATTTTTTTCTACTATCTCAAATACAAAAGATAATCCATATATTCATCCTCTCGCCAGCTAACAAAATCAATCAAAGGAGGCAACTATTTTTTGGGTTTTTTTTTTGTTTCTTTTCTTGCTTAAACTAAACCCTAACTTTTTCTAAAGAGACTTGAAGAATCAAGAAAATGAACAACCTCGAGGAAACCCTTAAATCTCTGTCGTTGGATTTCCTAAACCTTCTAATCAACGGTCAAGCTTTCTCCGACGTAACCTTCAGCGTTGAAGGCCGTCTAGTCCACGCTCACCGTTGCATCCTCGCCGCTCGGAGTCTTTTCTTCCGAAAATTCTTCTGTGGGACCGACTCACCACAATCCGGCGCAGGCATAGAGCCGACCCGACATGGATCAGTATCCAGTAACCCAACAGGAGGCTCCACGGTCTCAGCTGGTGTTATACCAGTGAACTCAGTCGGTTACGAGGTGTTTCTGTTGCTGCTTCAGTTTCTTTATAGCGGACAAGTCTCGATCGTGCCGCAGAAACACGAGCCTAGACCTAACTGTGGAGAGAGAGGTTGTTGGCACACCCATTGCTCCGCCGCCGTCGATCTTGCTCTTGATACTCTCGCCGCCTCTCGTTACTTCGGCGTCGAGCAGCTTGCATTGCTCTCTCAGGTTTCATAATCTCTTCTCTCTTCTACATGTTTCAACCTCTTTATTGTTCTGCTCCTTTTAGGTTAGTTTCTTTCATGGTTTAGTTTAATTTTGTTATGGTTTCAAAACGCTTTTCGATATATGTTAAATTGTCTTTGTTGTTGTTGTTGTCTTAATTTCATGTATAAGTGAGATTATTATCTTGCAAAGAAAACCATCTTCCTAAGTTTTCCAAAACTAGAAAACGTTGGTTTAGTTGCACGGATAAGCATTTAATTTTCCCTAAAGTAGAAAGTTTGAAGAGCTATATTATTAAGTTGGATCTATTCATTTTTGTAGTCTTAATTTCTTATACAATCCCACTATTCCCTCAACTTTCCTCTTTTGTGTGTTTTGATAATAATCCATACATAAACGAATGAAACCTACTCCACCATCAAAACATCCATCTGAGATGTCAAGAAAATGAAAAAAAAAACTAAAAAGGGAAATTATATCCACTTGCTAAAAAATGTCGGTTCTTGGTATGTAATAAACTATTTGTATTATTGGTAGAAACAACTAGTAAGCATGGTGGAGAAAGCCTCAATAGAAGATGTGATGAAAGTGTTAATAGCATCAAGGAAGCAAGACATGCATCAACTATGGACCACTTGCTCTCAGTTAGTAGCAAAATCAGGTCTCCCTCCGGAGATTCTAGCCAAACATCTCACCATAGATGTAGTCGCCAAGATTGAAGAGCTTCGTCTCAAATCTTCAATAGCTCGACGTTCTCTAATACCACATCACCACCACCATGATCTCACCGTCGCTCAAGACCTCGAAGATCAAAAGATTAGAAGGATGAGACGTGCTTTGGATTCATCAGATGTTGAGCTAGTGAAGCTAATGGTTATGGGAGAAGGACTCAATCTTGATGAGTCATTAGCATTGCATTACGCAGTTGAGAGTTGTAGTAGAGAAGTTGTGAAGGCTTTGCTTGAACTTGGAGCAGCCGATGTGAACTACCCGGCAGGTCCTGTAGGGAAAACACCGTTGCACATTGCTGCTGAAATGGTCTCTCCGGACATGGTGGCTGTTCTGTTAGACCACCATGCTGACCCAAATGTAAGGACGGTCGGTGGTGTGACTCCTCTTGATATCCTTAGGACGTTAACTTCGGATTTCTTGTTCAAGGGGGCAGTTCCTGGATTGACTCACATTGAACCTAACAAGCTTAGGCTCTGCCTTGAGCTTGTTCAATCCGCTGCAATGGTGATATCACGAGAAGAAGGAAACAATAATGATCACAACAACACGATTTACCCTCAGATGAACGATGAGCGCAATAGTGAAAGTAGTGGAGGAAGTAATAATAATATGGACTCAAGATTTGTGTATCTCAATCTTGGAGCGGGTACGGGTCAGATGGTTCCGGGTCGGGATCAGGGTGACGAACATAACAGTCAGAGGGAAGGTATGAGTCGGCATCATCATCATGACCCTTCTTCTATGTATCATCACCATCATCAACATTACTAATAATTCTAGTTCTCTTTTAGTCTATCTCGACCATTAAGACTCAAAATATATTTATTAATTTAGTTTTTATTTCTTCTATATATATTTTGTATATGAAATGAGGGCATAAGAGGAGACTACAAGAAGAGTGACATGAAGGAATTAAGATCATGCATTATATAATTAAAAGACTTAGATTTATTTAATCTTGTTTTCTAGAGTTGTATTAATTAGTCATTTGATCAATTTTGCCATCAATTGATTCCTTATCTTTTTGCCCTAATCTTTCGCTATTTCCAGCCTTTTTGTGTATGCACATTCCGAAATTATATTGGAGACACTTCAACGTTATTTAATCGTTAACGTAGTTACTATTAAAAAGATGTTCAGCCTGGTTAAGAAATTGTCAGAAAGGTATACCTATCATGATAATAATTTCACATTGTTTTGTTTTATCCTTGATTCGAGAACTGTCTTTTGATTGAAGTTTTTGTATGTATTTGCATCAGCAATGGCTTATTGAGTATACAAATATAACCATATAATATATATAAACGACAGAATATAGCATTCTATATAGTTTTTCATCACTTTGGAAAGTTTCGATAGTTTCTATATATTTGTTTGTGTGGCTGATTATCCATCGTCGTGTGAAACGGTATGCAATTTGCAAATTCCACATGGACTATCACTTCTATATTATCACCTCTTTATTATTTCGGACGTATTGATCATGAAACAAATAAATATAAGAAAATATAATGAACCACTAGAAAAATAATTGTTTTTAAAATTAGCCTCAAGGTTTTAATCTAATCTCATTTCCAAAAGCAGTAATATGAGATGAATACTTCATAGCTTGTGTCTTCTGTTTACAATGTTACGGTGAAATTATACAGCAAGTTTAATCATGGGAATTTGCAAGGAAACATCCAACATATTTGAAAGTGTCTCTTCATAAGTAAAAGAGATATTTAACAACATGAATATAAGAATTCAGTTTTTTTTTTTAATCTCTAACAAACATGAAACATCAAATCAATTGTCATGTAAGTATCAACACAAATGGATTAGGACATTACATGGCAAAACACGTTCGATCATATATGAACACTCATACACATATATACATATATATGTTTGTGAAGGAAAAGAGGAAAGAAACAAATGGAAAGTAGAAAAGCCAATATTAACGGGAGTGTCATAGTCAACTCTACAAATGTAGAGCCCAATCAATCCCATCTAGTGGTGTCTTCGGTCAGTGTTCTTTGATACTTCATTTTTTTGGGTAAAATTGATACTTCGCTTTCTTGGCAACTAAAACATGTTCTTGGCTGTGTTATATACCCCCACCAATTTTTTTCTATCAAAATCAATTTACTTTTGCCGGACTAAATTTAGTCAGAGAATAGAACATAAGATGTAAGAGTTGAAAAAATAATAACCATAAATCTCAAAAGTACTTAGAAATAAAATCATTTGAAATATGTTTTCAAGAGTGCAACTTTTGTTGAGGTTCTCTTTGGCAATGTTATTCTTTTTTCTTAAACATGCAGTGATGTTTTTATCTATGAATAATATAATAACACCTTAACTGCTATCAACTTTGTAAGCTTACTGGGTTCAAACCTTTATATGTAGGGAATGATCCAGAAAAAAACATAGGAACTTGGTCCTGGAACAACATACTCTGTTTTATGTTCTCCACCACCAAAGAAGACAAAGCCCAAAACTCGTCGCTTTAACCGCATCCTCACGTAGCCCGAAATCATAGAAACAAAGCCCAAAATTCACTTATAGAAATAGACCACAAAAAGCCCAATTAATCTTCGAAGTTCAAAAAAAAAATGAAAAAGATGATGGTCTAATCGGAATCGGCTTACTGGGTCATAGTGGGCTCGGAAGGCGAAGGCCCGTTATCCTTCCACCGTCAAGAGCGGGAGGTGAACGCTGCTCTGTGAAACCAGCCTCACGCAGTCTCCCCCACTCTAAGAGACAAGTGACCCAAGCCTTCGCTTAAGCCCCATGTCTCAACTCCCAACTTGGAATGGGCAGGCCATATAAAACCCAACCCGAACCCGGCCCAATGAGATCGATCCAACATCCCATCACCTTAATGTCTCCACATGGATCACAAGCCCACGCTACCGAGCTCGACGTTCACTCAATGGAAACTTATCTGTTATATACAACAAAGAAAAGCTTTGTGTTTCCGATGTGGGACAAATATAAAGCTATTCTTATCAAAAAGGATATGTAGAGATTTGCAGCTGCGTAAAGTCTTGTGATATCATTGTATCTATATTCTCATTGTATACGATTCCAACTAATCATTTTTTCTTTTGCTCGAAAACAAACAAAACTTGGATAAACAAATTGATTTTATTTACTCTTGAGATTGTTTTATAACAGAAAACTAACAAGTATCAAAACTGAGAATTCGCTGATTTTTTCATATGATGTAACACAATAATAACAAGTAACAACTGTTACCATTACCATCATCATCATCTACATATATCTTCCATCTTCATTCTCTCTGTATTTACCAGAAGAAGCATTCCTACAAAAGAAACTCTGAACCAAAGTATTTGAAGACACCGAACGGGTTAGACCGAGGTTGTGATATCATTGTATTTAGGACGTGATCTTTCAGTAGATATCACTTCTTCTATTGCTTTCCTCTTGTTACTACTCAACATTGGTTCTTGTTGTTCCAACTCAAGTTCTTGATTCAGAGGCAAGATCATTTCAACCACCGATGCTTCTTCTGTTTTTTTCAAAGCTACATTCTCTTCTTCTGATGGTTTCTCATCTTCTTTCTTCAACTTGGTTTTCATCATATGAGGTTTCAACTTGGTAAGATCAGCCAACTTCACTGGTTTCAAGAAAAACTCTTCAGCTCCTTCTTCCAAACATCTGTTGTTCATATTTTCAGTACATTTTTAAAACCAGATCCATTGCAAGAAAAACTACACAGCTAATGTTTTTTCTAGGTCTGAAGTTGAAGACTTGTTATTCAAGTAATACTAATGCCTATTCACAAATGCAAAGAAACAGAGTTTTTTTTTACCTGGAGATTCTAGCAGGAACGTTCTCTGATGACATTATTACTACAGGAATGCTTCTAAATGCTGCTGATTCCTTAACTTTCTTGAGTAAATCATAACCAGTCATGCCAGGCATACAGTAGTCTGTGATTATGAGATTGATCTCAACTTCCTGTGTATATCCACAAACCAACAAACATTCAAGAAAACAAGAAGAAGATTGTAAATTTTGAACAAAACTCAAATGAATGATTATGAAAAGGAACTGAACCTGATGGGTTTCTAGTGTATTTGGGTCGGTGCTTTCTCTCAAACCTAGAAACTCTAGAGCTTTGGAGCCTGAATCAACTGTAGTTACTGCAAAATATACGAACAAAAGAAAGCTTTTTAAGAATCTTCTCTCTGTTTCTCCAAGAACAGAGCAGAAAGTGTTTGGCTTTTGTTCTGTTTACCTTGACATGAAGACTTTTGCAGCAATCTCTCAATCATTTTCCGATCAAAGAGACTATCATCAACAGCCAAAACATGGAACTGTGACTCTCTTACCAAACCCATTGTGCAGAGTTTCCAGCTTTTGTATTGTTTCTTGGTTTTCTTGAAATGTTGAGCCTTCTCAATGAGCTTGGAGAGAGAGAAAGAGAAGTGAAGTTTGGATCTAGCTTTGAGTTACGGACTAAGCAAGTTTTTAAGGGGGTTAAAGTAATGTTCTAATAAGAAGACAACGTGGAAGGAAATAAAGAAACTTTGGTTAATGGATATAAATAATGAAAAGAAATCTACATGAAGATTTTAAAGGATTAAAGATAAGAAGATGAGGGATTTGATTAATATGTATACCACCACAACCACATGCATTGTTATTTTACCGCCCATAGATAGGTTTAGTTGTTTTAGAAGGCTGGCAAAGAATAATAATAAGATGTGTTTGAGTTTTTTTTTTGTTGTCTATAATTTATATACATACATCTCCAAATAAAATATAATAATAATGTGGTTGAGTGTTCCAACAAAAAATGTGTTAAATCTATAATTTATAATTTATACACATCCATTTGGCAGTAAGATTCGTTGGCAAAAGAATAAGAAACTATTAGCAGTTAGGTTATGCCGTAGTGGCAAAGACATGGCAATGTTCATTTGATTCTCTGCCATAGATTTGCCTCCCCAATAGTCATGTCCATCATCACCATTTAATCAATCATCATCATCTTTTTTGAACGACACGTATCTTAAGTATATGCTAGACACACATGAAGGTCCCTCCAAATTACCATTCCCTCTTAATGCTCTAGTGGGTTCCATATTGTCCTTCTCATTTCAACAATTTTCCTCTTTTTTTTTTTTTATCTTTCCAGTCTTCCCTTATCACTTTTTTAATAAACCTTTTATTTTGTTTGTTTACAAACTGTTGGCAATGACATAAGATTCCTACTGATTTCAAAAATAAAATTTTGGTTTGCCTCATACTAATTGTTCAATCTCTTAAACTAATATAGAATATTTTTTTACTCATACATATATAATAACTATATGTATGTAATAAATCATGCCGTTTTGATTACTTAAGTTATGTGATAAAAAATTCATATACGACCACTTTTATGAAGAGTGGCTTAATCGAATGTCAACATCAACAGATTTTCAAATTATTTATTTGAATGAAAGGAATCATTTTAGTTGATTCTAGTCTAATACTTGCAACGGATCAAGACAACTTGTTGTCTTGAGTAACACATTGACATATTTGGAATTTGTATAATTGTATTGCACGGCCAAAACAATCTCTTTCTAACTTACTTTATCAACAAAAATAAATTCCCACCTGATTTTATAGTCTTTTCATATCGTATTTTTACCTTGAAGATTCACCAGAGAAAACAAAATTAAATTAATAAATATTGACCACAAAGAGATTGAGACGCAAGAGTCAAAAGAT
Organism: Moricandia arvensis; assembly: GCA_905132765.1. Taxonomy (NCBI): domain Eukaryota; kingdom Viridiplantae; phylum Streptophyta; class Magnoliopsida; order Brassicales; family Brassicaceae; genus Moricandia; species Moricandia arvensis. The sequence goes on along the minus strand of CAJHQP010004673.1, from coordinate 22,390 downwards.
CGTGGCGTTGACCAAAAACGATTTGATGAATGGAGTGATCATAAAATTGTAACGCACGATGTGTCGGGTAGACATGCTTTGAATCTCGATAACCCTAAAGATTATATGTATAGTCAAATAGATCTTCGATTGAGATCTTGTCTCTTTAAACTTCAGCACAACCATCCATGTCTCCTTGATGAACGAGGACCCCTCCTCTTTAACACATTCATAACTTAATCATCACAACTTTTGACCCTCTACAAGTTTGAAGAAGAAGAACACGAGTTAGTGGCAGTTCCGGTCCACTATTTTTGGATGCCCTAAACTAATTTTTTTTTTAAATAACATTGATTTTTTTACTGTAATGTACAGACACGCATTAAAAATAAGAAATGCAAATAAAAAAATATTAAAAGAACGAAAACTAAACTAAGGTACAACCAAACTCATAGTATGTTTGAAACCATCAACCGGTTTATGTAATATTAACAACATGTCATTTATATTTTATCTTATATCATATATATATATTTATAATATAGTTCACATCAAAACTGTATAAACTAATTTAATTTTGATAAACATAGTTTTATTCAAATTAGCTGCATAGAATTATTAGTCAATGTTATCATAGCCATTTCAGTGTAATCAATCATAGTTTTAATAAAATAATTTGTTAATACAAAAAATTACTTTTAAAACTATTTGATATTACACTTATTTAATTATAGTTATTAATAAAAGTTCTATAAGTAAAAATAGTTTTTTTTTGCAAATACTATTATTGTCAAAAGAATTATAAATTATATTTACATATAAATCCTAAAAGTTATATGATAAAATTAAATAAAAATATGCAACAATGGTTTGCTTTCCATGCCGGCCCTTGTTAGTTAAATGGATTTAAATTAGACGATACATACATTTAGCAGTAAAAATAAAAGATTGTAAGAACGGATTTAAATTGGTGGAATCTTTGTGTCTTTATCAGATTGTCATGAGTCTTGTTGTGAGCTTATCAATTGACGACGATAAAAACATTATTAAGATTATTTACTTATCACAAAAGTAGAATATCCTTGTCATAAGCAAAACAAAAGTAATTATTTGACTTGTGCTACACAAATATATAATAAGAACATACCATATTCACATAGAAAATTTGCAACTTTATGATTTGACCGTTTGAAAGGAACCTATTGTGTAGTTTTCAAATCATATTCGACGAATATTTAGTATTTGACTTGTAAATTTTAATATTATGATTTATATTCAACAAAAAACTATATCATGTGTATAATTATAATATTTAATTGCAAAGTCAATGTCACTAATATTAATTACGCATATAGAGACGTCGGCATGTGGCATGAGAGAAGATATGGTGGATCGCATCTGGTGGCCTCCATCTTTGATTTGTTTATTTTATTTTAAAACATATTAATTTTGTCTAATTTATCATAATAATTATTAATATTTAACAATCTGGTATCTACTCTTCCAAAAAATAAAACTCTATAAGAAACAGAATGTGGATGATATATTTTAGCATCTAAAACATTCATAGTGATAAACATGTTATTTTAATTTTTTTAGTGATAAACATGTTTAGTGAGAAGACTCTTGATATCGCTTCTTTTAACAACTTGACCATCATAGATTGTCTTGAAACATGAATCTCATCATTCGAATCATAAATACATGCTAGTTGTGTAACATGTTAACTTATCGAAACTATGTTCCTGAACAATTAAGTAAGAAATGAATATAAGGGTGCAATATTACGTGTAGACGTGTTGTTGAACCCAACCGGTCTCATAATTGACAGAATAGTTTAACATTGTATGTACCAATTATAAGCTTATGTTATTATTAGTTTATGTTGTTATTTGTTTTGGTGTGTATAAACTAATGTTGGAACACGTTAGCTCACGGTGATATCATTAATAATAACTAGATTTTATAAAAGAAATGAGCTTATATATGGTCTTAATACGGTGAACCAAACTTCGACCATTATTTTAAAAGATACGACCAGACGTTGAGATCTACTTTGAGAATATTAACAGCTCGACTTGTCGACAAAAAAAAAAAAAAAGAAACAACTCGAGTTATATAACTTTGTGATCGATCATATTTGTTATATGATGACACTTTTGGGTGTAAGTAGGTATGAGGTAATAAAGTTAATTTCATGTGAAAGTTAATTAAGTTGAAATGTAGAACGTCCTTAATTCGTAAAATATGAAATAATAAACTTAATTTTTAAATACTCTTACAAGCGCGATGTTAGGACACAATTGGCTTGTACCCCTCTGACAAAACACAAAGCCAAGGTTTACACACCAAATATTTGTATTTATGCTACGTATCATTACATTCGAGTAAACTTCTTTTGGCTAAGCTCACATTAAACTCCTTTCTAACGCCACAATTAATTATATTATATCATTATTTTTGCTGAATGATATAATTATGTCAAGGTTTAGTACAAAATCTGGTAGAGTAGGGGATAGCGCGCAATATAATATAGATCATATATGTTGCCGAACTATCAAACTTTCTTGATGCACTTATCTCAGATGCAAATGCAGGCTACAGTGAATATTCACGAGGCCTTTGAAAAATTGTTACTTGGTTATGATATCAATCATTACTATCTCCATAGTTCCTTTAACAATTGATTTCAAACCTTAAAAACTTGCCTAAAGTGCAGAATTTTATTTTTGTTGACATCAGCAAGCTATTCTATTGTTTAAATTTAGAATTTTCTATATAGCAATATATGTTTAATGTGAATACAAAAGCTTAGAAAAACATTATTTACAACGTTTTCATCTTAAACTTTTAAGAAGAAAAAACTAAAAAAACAGAGAAATTTTGATATTTATAAAATTTAATCAAAACGAAGTTAATACAAATACTACGATAAAACGGACATATTTTCTCTAACAACCATATCGATTGACAGGACTGCATGTCAGATTAGTTTTCATAATGAATCATGTAATACAAATTTTTTTTTTAAAGGAAAAAAAGAGTAATTTTGATATTATGAATGATCAATTAGAAAACTAAATAGTGGGATCAAAGTTAATTAATGGGATATTATGTTTGATTAGCTTTCACATCATGCAACTTAACGGTTTCATAATTAATCAATTAATATATAAAAAAAGAAGAAGAAAAACAGAATACCGGAAGTTCGAGCTGGCATAAACTCACGACAACGATCCATTCGACGGCGTGTCCTCCTCCTATGTTCGCCGCCATAGCTAAACCCTCAGTCCATAAAAAGCCGCCAACAACAGGTCACTTGCGTCAAACAAAGCGGACAAGAAGCCATGTTACAGACTTATCTCTTGTCTGAATCACAAATATTCACAATTCAAGCTTCTTTTCATGTATTTTAAATGGAAAGAAAAAAATAAATCAAGAAAAGAATCATATTTTGCTCAGAAACAGTTTTGTACATATGCACCAAATTACCTCAATGCTGAGAGGGGAAGTCGCCACAAGTTCGACTTGATTCCGTCTCCAGAAAAGCCCGCCTTAGCTTGATTTGTAAATGCTTAGATCAAACCTCCTCCTTTTCTTAAGAGCAGTAGATGTAAGGGGCGGGGCCTAAACAACAAAGCACACACGCAAAGACATGAAGTTAACTCATTTCTACTTAGGAAATTTGTCAATACAGTAGTAAGATCCTTACAATGAACCATACAGTAGAATACTACTAATCATGTCTCTCGGATCCCATGACACTAGTATTATACAAGAGTTCTAATCAAAATGCACTAATAATGAAACTGACTTTAACAAGCGCTCATAAAGATCGATCAGGAACCGTCAACCACATACTCTTATTAATATGAATGCAGCTTAATATGCAAACGATAACAAAATCGAGAGCATTACTCGTTAATATTCTACACACAAAATCAATCGAATTAGCACTACGTCTCAATGAACAGGCAGCAGCAGCATATTCCATAAACGACGAGAGAAGAAGAGTCATACAATACCTTTGGCTTTCTTGCCGATATCAGCGAATAGTAATGGACCTTTGCTCATGGTTTGATCGGAGATGTTAGAGAGACTGGCGGAAGAGAAGCAGTGAAGATAGTGAGAGTGAGAGATGATGAAACTGGAACCAGATGATTAGTTTTTATAGAGATCTCAAATATTACCGTTGGTGTTTCTTTTTGAAAATTTTATTTAAAGAAAACATATTCTAACAATTTAAAAAGAAATATTACCGTTACACTCTTCGTCATGAACAAACCATTAAAGAGATGAAGAGTACATATTACCGTTGCAACAAAAGGAAATAAAAAATATTACCGTTGTTCTTTTGGTCATGAAAAGACAGTAAAGAGATAATATTTTCTAACAAAAAGAAGAGGAAATATTACCGTTGCAACGTTCAACTCGACAAATGGGTTTATTTATTGGTGACATGTTTTAAATAGCGAATGAATATTGTTGACTCTAATAACAACTTGTGGCTTTTTTAATTGACAAACCACTTACAACCGTTCGTGTGGTACAAAATCATGGTGAGGCCATTTTTATTTACATTTTTAATAGTATGTATATATTTTAAAATTATACTATATTTTATATCTACTTCTTTTGATTAAATATTCATTAAAACTCTATAAACTTAAAAGTAATTTTTGCTAGGAATATAATTATCAAAATATAAAAATAAATAACTTTTCTAGAATTTGTAGATATTAAAAATAATGTAATGAAATTTTGTAATTGTAATTTTTTAAAAAAATTATAAATTTTTAAAGATTTGCTTTAGTCATAAAATTTAAAATTATAAAAATTAAATTAAATAATATTTAAATATTGTAAATAGTATTATATTTCTATTTTTAGCTCTGCTATTATATTAGCATTGTTATATTAATGATAATTTATAAGTTATTATCATATTATTAAAAAAATTACAAAAATATAGATTAATATTGAATATGAATATTTATGTCATAATACGCTTCAATATATGTCACTGTTATTAGTATAGACATAACACAAATTTTAAGAATTTTTTTAATTGAATGCATTTTGAAATATTTAACAGAAAAAAGTGTATTTAATATTAAGTTGCCAAAAAAAAAGTGTATTTAATATTAGATATTTTTGGTGAGTATTAAGGCCATCCCCATTGATGGTTTGTGGAAAAGTTTCTCATGCAAACAAAATATTAAAAAGGTAAAAAAGTAAGTGAGAGGGAGTAAAAAGAGGAAGAGACGTTTCCTTATCAAGGTACTCTTAACCAAAGTTTAGAAATTCATTTGCCACATGTCTGTATTTTAAAGATACCCCTATTTTCAAAGACAAACATTTAAATATGAAATCAGATAATTTTGTATAATAATATAACAATTTTTAAGAAACCCTTTGTGAGAGACTTATCATTAATGATAATGGAATGATATTTGATATATTTTACGACAATCATCGGGCCGGTCTTGACATGTTATTGGGCTAAATTGGGCTCGTTAAAGTGAACCGAGCCTCATATTCTATTTTCATTTTCGTTGGTATAATTGGTTAAATAGCAAAAACATGGCTTATTTCTGAAAATAATCCAAAGTCATGGGGTTGTTTCTTAAATTACTAGTCTTAAAATTATTCTAGACTTGGCACTGAAGAATGACAAAAAGGTCTTACGTCACACTTAAGCATGAGAAAAGGCTCGATAATACGTTGGGCTAAAGGCAAGGATGAAGCCCAGCCAAGCATCACCATCTAGTTACGATCTAATAAGAGCGACTCTCGCAGGCTACAAAACCAATCCTCAATTCTGATTATTCTGAAACTTTGATTGTACATTAATTCGTAATGAGATTAAGAAACAATATGGCATTCAAGTATAAAGTGTCTAAGAAAACGTGAAGCAGATTCTTTTTCTTTACAGCACAACCAGAATATTTTTCAAAAGTAAAATAAGACAGAGAGACACGTCAAAAAAATGTATCAATTCCTAATATACTATAACTTTTAATTTCCCCGGAATGGTCCCAAGTATAATTTCTTTCTTCCTTTTCGCAAAGTGAGATTCTCACAAGATGCTGCATGGCAGAGCGGTTCGTTTTATCAATAAATATGATTAAAATTATACAAACCGAATAGTTTTTAAAATGCGAAAAATTAACTTTCGACTTGATAATTTTACAGTTTTAAATCTTTATTTTAATCCCTCTTTCTTTTTTTTTGTCAGAAATCTTTATTTAAATATAAGTCCATTTCGTCCATGTGAAAAACAACTAAAGAATAAAGTAATATTCGGTAAACACAGAAGTAAAAGAAAAAGATAAAGTACTAATACGGGTTGCTTCTCTTAATCGCTTATGCTTTTCTCTATTTATTCCTTGTCTCTAACGTATTCTCAAACATGAAACATCTAACTAGTTATTAATCAAGTATATAATTGAGTAATTAGCCATTTCAAACCCACACTTAAACACACATTTTCGGAAGAGAAGGTAAAGCTAGCAGCTACATAGCAATGCCAATAAGCCGGAAGTTTCGGACATGGGCCGTTGTTACTGCAGTTATAGCCGTCGTGGTCGTATACGTCGGGCCATCCATCATCGGACCGGAGAGTATAGTGGGCTCGAAAAACGTCCTAACCAAGGCGACGATGATCCCGCTTCCCGTTGATGGACCGGAGAGCCTGGACTGGGACCCACAAGGGGAAGGCCCATACGTAGGCGTCACTGATGGTCGCATACTCAAATGGCGCGGTGCGGATCTTAGCTGGGTCGAATTTGCCTACTCTACTCCACACAGGTTTGTATATGCCCAAAAGACTGAATGTTTCCATGCAAATATGTTTTTTTATTGATGTGGTTACTATTCTACAAGGATTGATAAAAACATTTAATAATGTTACAGTTTCATTGAAGATAAACACAAATATTTATCATGTATAAATGGATATAACCGCAATTTAAAATTAATCAAAGGCTAGAATAAATGTGTACATAGATTAATGGTTATAGAATAGTCACACATACATGATAAATTTACGACTTTGGTGTATATATGAAGAGGGAACTGTTCGAGACATAAGGTGGAACCTGCGTGTGGAAGGCCTTTAGGACTGAGCTTCGAAAAAAAATCGGGAGATTTGTACTTTTGTGACGGTTACTTAGGGGTAATGAAAGTCGGACCTAACGGAGGATTGGCCGAGAAGGTCGTGGACGAGGTAGAAGGTCAGAAAATTATGTTTGCGAATCAAATGGATATAGACGAAGAAGACGATGCTATTTACTTTAACGATAGCAGCGACACCTACCACTTTGGGTATTATAACTTCATCTCTATAGTACTTCCTTTAATTTTTCTATTTAATTCGGGAATCAAAGTTTGGGTTGTTTGCCTTTAAATGTTACAATAACATGCTTCCTGATAAACCCACGAGTTTTAGAATTTTATACTGCAAATTTGCAATTGTCTTAAATGGTAAAATTGCATTTTATAAGTGAATATAAACCTGAGATGAAAAGCACTTATGTTTTTATGAATTTTATGTGTTTTTTTTAAATAGAAAAATGTCCAACGTAAAAGAAATGTCTCCCAGCTGAGGTGTAAAGGAACCTCAGTTGAGTTGTCCGCCATCACGAGTTCGAATCCCAGTCACTGCGGAATTCACATGCGGGCTGCAGCGTCCAGGGAATAAATCTTTGATTATCAAAAAAAAAAAGAAATGTCTCCTTCCATTTTAAAACAAGATTTTATATATTTAAATACTAATTTTTGGTTTTATTATAAGTTTATATCATGTAAACCCAAAGAATATTCAAGTTTTTATTTATTTTACCAAGTTAATACTAAAACGTATAAATTTACTATGCTAAAATTATTACGTTCGTGCATGGGATCAGGGACGTATTCTACGCGTTTCTGTGTGGCGAAAAGACAGGAAGAGCGATTCGATATGACAAGAAGACGAAAGAGGCCAAAGTTATAATGGACGGTCTACATTTCCCTAATGGTCTTGCCATAAGCAAAGATGGTTCGTTCGTGCTTTCATGCGAGGTCCCAACGCAACTTGTGCATCGATATTGGGTCAAAGGACCCAAAGCCGGGACTCGAGACATATTCGCGAAGCTCCCGGGCTACGCTGATAACATCAGGAGAACCGAGACAGGGGATTTCTGGGTTGCCTTGCATTCCAAGAAAACTTTATTTTCTAGGTTTTCATTGATGCATCCATGGATTGGGAAGTTTTTCATGAAAACATTGAATATGGACCTGTTGGTTTTTCTCTTTGAAGGAGGAAAGCCTCATGCTGTGGCGGTGAAACTCTGCGGTGAGACTGGTGAGGTTGTGGAGGTTCTTGAGGATAGTGAAGGGAAGAATATGAAGTTCGTAAGTGAGGTTCAAGAGAGAGATGGTAAGCTCTGGTTTGGGTCTGTGTTTCTGCCTTCTGTTTGGGTTCTTGATCGTTAGTGATCTATACGAGTATGGCCTTCTTGAAGTGTTTTAAATCATGTAGTACCGTATCTTTATTTTACTTCTACATTGTCATTTTCCCATGTGTATGGATTTGATAATAAGTTTTTAAAAAGTATTTGCGGGTATCTGGTTAGGTTGCACTTAAATTTATAAGCCCTTCAAGACTTTTGGTTTTGGTAATTTACTTAATTGTTGGCTTCCTCTCCTTTGTTAAAGCAAATATTGATTTCCTTATATATGTTTGTATACTTAGATCCTAGGATAACTATATATATATATATATATGAAATTTTCGAAGTTCATAAACAAATCTGAAAAAGGTGTGAGGCTAATGACCAGCCTGTGCAGCCCATATCCATAATGAGAAGATAAAAACTTGGATACTGTAAACATGATGTGGTCACATTCTTGTTCTCTTTCTTTTTTTTTTCTGTTAATGTGGTTGTCACATTCTTTATATGATTATTTCCTTTTAATTGGCACTGATGTTTATCAGTTTATCGCATTGTTTGTTTGGATGGGTTTGATGACAGATTTTTTTTTTAAATGGCCAGAACTCAGAAGGCAACACAACGAATAGGTTGCTAAGTGGGGGCTGCATGCCTTTGCTTATTCTGTCCACTGCCTCCTTATCCTGCCGATTCACTTCCTCCAACCTCTTTTGTCTTTGTCTTTATATTATTATAATTATTATTAAAATTTATGTTTCATTTATGCATATAAAATCAAACACAAGAATTTATTCTTTGTTACAAAATAAAATGTAGGTAGTAAGGTATTGATCTCGTTGTGCTTTTATATTATTTTTGGTTTTAAATTATACGTCTTCCTCATTCAACGTTTAATATTCAGTGTAGAGGAAAATGTTTTCCATATATATAATTTGTTTTGGTTATTGAATAACATTTACAGTTTACCCAAACTTCTAAACCTAAAGCTAACTAGATAAACATCAAATCTGCAGATTTTAATGGGGAAAATACTGAGAATGCGGAAAATATATCTACATTTAACACAATGAAGTACATGTGATCCCTCGTCCTCCGGCGTTTTGTAAGCAAATCATACCATCTAAATGTATACTATGCATCAAAAATCACAAACATTAAAACTAAAATAAAATAATATGAATTTTATTTATTTTTGTATTTAATGTTTATTTATAGAAAATTAAGAAATGAATAATCTTATTATATATAAATCACGGAAACTTTATATTGTCATATATGCTTAATTGATACACGAATTGAGGCAGACTAAACGAATGCATTGTTTGATTTCCTTATAATCTCATTCCATAAACGGCAAAACTTCCATCTTGACAAACTTGGGTAGGTGAATGGGTATCATGAATGTCTGGTGAGTGAGAAGGAAATGTATCTTTCACAATAAAGCAATAAGAAAGAAATGTTTGAACATAATTTTTTTTTTAACATATGAACTAACAAATATGCATGATGACAAATGCATGGTTCACAAATCCCAAGAATACAATAGTTTATCTTTTACATATAGTGTTGAGTTTTTGGACATGAATTCGACATGTATAAGAAACCTATTTGTTATTTCTGACACCTTAGTTTATATATAAGAGAACCATCACTCTTACCACAAAGACACAAGCCTAGGTTGGGAAGAAAAGGGAGAATGATGAAACATTTCTTGGTGGTGGCAATATCATTTGCCCTTCTCTTAACCATCTTCGATTATTCCGGAGAGAGTCCAAAACATGGAGAGGCAATGTTGACTGTTCATTTCCATGACTTCCATCTGATTCCTACCACCGGAGCTTTGGGACCGGAGAGTTTCGTCTTCGATATCTCCGGAGACGGTCCTTACACCGGTTTATCTGATGGTCGAATTGTTAAGTGGATAGCTAATGAAAGTCGTTGGATGGATTTCGCAGTCACCACCCCAACAAGGTACACAATAATTTCTCCTTTTCATTTTCTACTTTTATTGGGAATGTATTTTCATTGTATCCAAAAGTCCTTCTGTGCCACAGAAATTATGGATCTAACTATCAGGAAATTGTCTTCTTTGAGATGCCATCAATGTTTAACTTAATTTTTGGAATATAACTAAAATTATTTATATGATACAATTAGTTATGAGTTCCTGACCAAATGAAAGGTACTTCTTTTGTTTCTGCATATGTACTTCAGTTTTCACGTGATCAACTTGGTTGTTTAACTTTCTGAATATAATTTGTTATTTGGGCATGCATGTGAAATTCCCATTTTGAAGGGATTTTAGAAGTTTGCATGTGCATTTATATATATCATGATTCATGCACATTCGACTATGTAACTTAATTGCTTCTTTAATTTCTTTAGAATATTTTACTCCTAACGGGAGTGTTGTGAAATGCTGACAGCTAAAGAATTGAATTGAGTGACAAATTAGAAAATGCTGCATTCTTTTTATATACTAGGAGTCATGAGTACACAACCAAGATGGGATATGTGATATTGACTTTCATGTGGTCTAAGATTTGTACTAAAAATGCTATATGTTTTACACATTTCAGTAAGATTACAATATATCTTCGACATGTAACAATGCCTCTATTCAATATAACACATATCATCTTCAACCCAAGCAACTCATGTGGGTTGCTTATTTTTTTCTCTTTTTTTAATTAAAAAAAAATAAAATGAATCACTCATGAACCGTCACGTGTCAGTGAGTCCATGAACAGTACAAAAACCATTGCTTATTTAAGCAATTTAAAAAATGATGCTTAGAGATTGCTTAGAGTTTTGGTAAAGCCCCACGCTCTAAGCAACTCTCTAAGTACCTTGGTTAAAAGTGCCCTAAGGATGGAATAACAATCATGACTCACTAAACTCAGCTTGATGTTTAGCCTGATATAAAGAATATTTATGAAAAATAATTACTTATGATGGAATTTTACTGTTAACTGTTTACACTTAATTAGGGTTCCTTTACACTTGGACGGCTACATTTAATATTTACGTTTTAATTAAATGCAGAGAAGGTTGTGAGGGCCCGCACGAGCACCAACGAACAGAACACGTTTGTGGTCGACCATTGGGCCTGGCCTTTGAAAAGTCCACTGGTGATCTATACATTGCCGATGCTTACATGGGCCTTCTTAAAGTTGGTCGAGAAGGTGGGTTAGCCAATCAAGTGTTAACACGTCAGCTGGATGAGTCCCTCGGCCTGAGGTTTACCAACAGTTTGGACATAGATCCACGGACCGGAGTTGTCTACTTCACCGATAGTAGTTCCCGAGGTATTGGCATTGATCATTCATCGCAAATTTCATCATCTAAATAAAAATTATGATGTGCAAAAAACTATTCTGTGCAAAAAACTATTCTGTGCAAAAAACTATTCTAATATAGAATATAATATACTACATGCATTATGAAAGAATATGTTAACTTTATAATTAAAATAATGATTTGAACATAAAGTACAATAAGAGCGTAAACTGTTAATTTTTTCAGGAATTATATAGGTGTGATAATGAGTGGAGACAGAACCGGTAGATTGATGAAATACGATCCAAAAACGAACCAAGTTACAACTCTTCTAAGCAACCTTGCGTTCGCAAACGGAGTCGTACTTAGCCAAAACGGCGCTTACCTTCTCGTGGCAGAGACTGCCACATCTAGAATCCTACGTTACTGGCTCAACGACACGTCCGTTTCTAAATCTCACGATAACTATGATATTTTTGCGGAGCAGCTCCCTGGGTTCCCGACAACATAAAGAGGAGCCCACGTGGCGGATTTTGGGTAGGCCTTAATACAAAACACTCAAGGTTTACAAAGATCGCCATATCGAATGCGTGGTTAGGACGCGCCGCCTTGGGTTTGCCGGTGGACTGGATGAAAGTTCATTCGTATTGGGCTAAGTACAAAGGGAACGGTATGGCAGTGAGGTTGAGCGAAGGTAGTGGCTTAATATCGGAGGTTTTCGAGGGCACAAATGGAAATAAGTGGATCTCCATAAGTGAGGTGGAGGAGCGTGATGGAACTCTATGGGTTGGATCGGTGAACACTCCTTTCGCTGGAGTGTATAAAATCTAAAAACAAAACTTCATTATCATTCATACATTAATGATTTAATTTTATTTCATAAGTCAAGTCTTCATAATGCATGTATAGGATATTATACAAACCTATGTGGTTTTCATTGACTTAGCTACATGCTTTTTCATTACTATAATTTAAATATTGCAATCAACGATTTAATATTTAAACAGTAGTTATTATTACAATCTTCACGAGGAAAACACTACATAAAACAAAATACATATTATGTGAACCTACGACTTTTTTTTATTGAGCTATAGACTTTCTCATAGCAACATTTTTCTCTTATATTTTTTACATACGTACAAAACAGTAATATAAACCATGCATCCATGCATACAAACATAGAGTTTGTGTTACACACCATTCATGGCTTAGCTTCTTCCTTTTTCTTTGCATCTTCAGTAGCCACCTTCTTGGAACTTAGGCAACAGTAGCTGCACCGTCCATAACGCCAGTATCCGCAGCATCCGTATCTACAGCCACCACGTCTCCGCCACTGCTGAGGTTCAACACCGTTGGCATCAACAGCTTCGGTTTCCACGGTCTCCTCGGCTTGTGGACTGCGACAACAGTAGTTGCACCGTCCATAACGCCACGATCCACAACATCCGTATCTACAGCCACCACGTCCCCGCCACTGCTGAGGTTCAACAACGTTGGCATCAACAGCTTCTGTTTCCACCGTCTCCTCGGCTTGTGGGCTGCGACAACAGTAGCTGCACCGTCCGTAACGCCAGGATCCGCAACATCCGTATCTACAGCCACCACCGCGCCGCCGCTGCTGAGGTTCAACATCGTTGGCCTCAACAGCTTGTGTTTCCACGGTCTCGGCTTGTGGACTACGACAACAGTAGTTGCACCGTCCAAATGTCCAGCCACCGCAACATCCGTACCTGCAACCACGAAACCACCTTTGCTGGGACTCTACAACAACCTCGTTGGCCACGGTCTCGGCCTCCGCAGCCTGGGGTTGTTGTGGCTCTATGGCATCGGTCGCTTCACTTGGCTTCACTTCATCTTTAGCTGCACGTGTGATTAATATGTTATTTACGCCAGGCTATGTATAAGACATTCCATCATCATTTATGTGAAAGTAGACAAGGGAAATGGTATACCATGTGTAGAAGCATCGACGGATGTGTCGGCAAAAACAGCGAGAGAGAGGGAACAAAGCAAAGCCAAGATAATCAGAGACTTGAGGCTTTCCATCCTTTGATTTGGTTGGATATAGTGAGAAAATATGTTTTTGATAGTGAAGAGTGTATGACGACATTACATCTATTTATAGTTGGGCTGCAAAACATGACGACAAGAGACCGGTCAATTATGTCGAGTGAGTGAGGGAAGATAATGCATCTCTAATGGGGAAAAACTTTTTTTACGCTTTAAAGAAAATATAAAAATAAATATATCAATAAGCACATTCATTCTGATTGATTCCCTTCGATTAATATCTGGTATCGGTAGACGTTATGATCGTATTATATCATCTATGATAATATTAGAGAGGTGACTTTAAAAGAAAAAAATATTAGAAATGTGATTTTGGAAAGAAAAATATTAGAGATATGTCCCAGTCGATTACAAAAGAGCTGACTAAAAACAATCGGACAAGAATCGAAATAGCTGTACTTGACAAAACTGCATATATATCAAATACCCGCTCTTGCTTCTGGCCAAAAACCCATGGCAGTAGTTGAATGTTGAAACTCATCTATGTCGTTCCATGTGTAAGTGACATGCTCTGTACATGACCCCTGGTGTTTACACGTCAAAATAATTGTCACAAAGTCAACTCTTTGACTTCAAAGCCCAATATTCGAAAGGATAATGTCCATCTATACATTCCAAAAGCAATCACAGAATCTTAAATCAAACCCTTTCTCTTTTGGTAAAAAATTTACTATGAACAAATAAATATATATCTTTTCGCAAAATCACTATAATTATCAAGTGTTGATAGTCTTGTGATAGTATAAAGAATTGTTTTTTTTTTGTGGCTCGAAATCAAATTACTTTTAGTCGCATAAAAGATTTACTTTTAGTGAAAAAATAAAAAAATACTTTAGGTGAGGGAGAGATTATAAACATAAGACATGAGCATAAAACCCATATCTTTCACTGTTATGAATTGTTAGTTTAAACTCGGAAGCCCTTGTCAAAAAAAAAAAAAAAAAAACTGACTGGGCCATCCACCCCAATAGTCAATAGGTTGTATAGCTTAGCTCCAATGCAGAAAACGAAAAATATATAAAAAACACACACACCATTTTTAAAAAGAGAAGTTATGTTAGAGCACCTCCATTGCTCATCAACCTCCATAAAAAAATGGAAAATTGAGTTCTTTATAAAGAATAAAAAGTTTCTTTTAATATTGAAATTTGGAAGATATCTAGTGATCAAGAAGAAGAATGGAAATGTGGAGTTTGTGGATCTAGATAAATGGAAATTTGGAGATTAAGGGAAGGAAAAATTTTATTATTTTCCAAGAACATTGTTATTTCTATTTTTTACATACACGGATAGATAACCAAAAAAAAAGGTAAACAAAAAGTATTTTTAACAATATAATTAGAGGTATGTACGCCCACTAATTTGATGGGTAATTGTTTCACCAGATGTAGCCTAACCTCGTTTTTCTAAACCATGATTAATCCAGATTTTTAGGGTGGAATTCTTAGTTTTGTCTAAAAATTATTTTTTAGTTTTTAGTTAAAAAAATTAAAATTATCTCTTAAATAACATATATAAGTTAAAAAATATAAAAAATAATAAAAAAATGTCAAATCATAAATTAAGAACTCTAGAATCCGGGTTAATTATGGTTAATGAACTTAAATTTTTGGGAGCGAGTGTGTATTAAAGGTTTTTGGTTGATTGTTTTGGGCCTTAAGAAGGGCCCAGTTTCTTTTTTTGAACAACCGACATTTGATTACTTGAATCAAGGGCCCAGTTTTTGTATGTCAATAAACAATAATTAAGGTGTGAAGACGAATTGTTGAGTAAACAAGTATTGTAACTAATACTCACTCTGTTTCTAAATAAGTGTCACTTTATTTTTTTCTTTTTGTTTCAAAATAAGTGTCATTTTACATTTCCAATATAACTTTTCACATATAATCTCTTTCTTACCCTTTTAAATAACCAATAGATGTTTTTTAAAATTATTTTTATTTAAATAATTAAACATTAAATAAGGATACATTAGTATATTTTTCCATTTTCTTAATCTCCGTGAAAAGTGTCAAAGTGACACTTATTTAGAAACGGAAGGAGTATGTAATATACAATATGTTCTTAAAAGGTAAAAAGACTGACGCATGGTTAAACTATACCTTACGATTGATTCAATGCATTTTTTTTGTTGGTAGCAAAAAACTGCAAACGGAATATAACTTTTCTAGGTTGACTGCATCAACGAAGCTGTAAAGCCTACCAAGTTGGGAACGAGATGGCCAAATAAAAAATGAAACTACTTAAAATGGAAAGAGAGTTAAAAATAACTAAATGATCAAATAATAATACCAAAGAAATGCCAAATACGCGGGAAAACATACAAAAAGTGCAGTTAGGTGCAATGCATTCTCCAGATTCAAAATGTAAAAATTTCTCTATCTTTTTTACAGGCATGACCCAACTTTTTAGTGAAATACATTTACCGCATCATTGTTGCAGAAGGAAAAACACATCATTGTTTAGTTCTCATGACGTTTTCACAAGCGTTCAGATGCAAAGGTTAGTACTTAGTACTTACAAAAGTAAAATGTGTTATGTTTGTGCTCTTTCTTTTTCATTTAGGCTAGTCACTAGTGCATGTCCATTTTTTAAAACTCCTACAGTAGAATTCAAATCCAATCGAGCTGAGAATCACATATGAAAACAATAGACAATCAACTTTTGTCATGTTTGTGTTTTTATATGATAAAACTCAAGCGACATGTAGTTTTTTGTAAGTATATATGCAATGTATTGTGTATATGTAATGACATACGTAAATGGCTAAAATTATATAGTTTTTTTACTAGTCCAAATATCTCACAGAACTATTGAAAAAGGCTAGTTTTTGGTCAATCAAACGATAATTATCAATAATATTTACATTTATATCAATAAAATAATGTCATTGTGCTGATTATTTCGTCCATATATATCCCGTCAATTGCTCATACTACATAATGTGAGTATTTATTTTATTTTACTACATAATTCTATTATTATTTTCATAATTCAATTATTGTGGTTGCAGAAAATGCTAATTATGAAGTCGATACTGTTTTGTGACATCATGTTATAAAGCCTAATTGTTTTATTAGATGCAGTATATAATCATGTAATGTTTTTATGTAAGGTTCATGATTTTCTCAAGAAGGCGAATTTAGACAAAGAAACCTCCTTGGGAACTTCAAAAACAATATACAGAATAAGTACTTCAGCCTCCGGTCACCGTCAACATACCTATAAAGCTTGGGATGTTCATGCATCTACCTTTTCACGTTGCTTGCAGTAAAATATTAGAATAGCTTTTATCCTTCTAGAAGTTCTTTTTATAAGTCAATAAACAAATTAAATTGGCGAAATATTTTTTTTGCCAAATATTAATCAAATTGAAAACCTCTTATAAAAAATGTAACTATTTTTTACATGTTACATTGATTTATTACATTGTGTAGGTGGTAAACTGGTAATTATGAAAAATATACCGGACAAGAATACAAACATATATGGACATAGACAATCCAACTATCCCAATTGCCACTATATAAGTAGAGCCACAGAGTGACAAAGGCACGACCGCAGAAAGATTATAAGTCACTAAACCTAGAGAAAAAAAAACTTTTTTGTAGATAAACTAGTACTAATGAAAAATGAGGATACATAATCAACGGCTGAGATTTGGCATCACACCTAAGCCGATGGGTTTGACCGGTAGTTCTCTGATCACGGCGAGATCCCTCGCAGCTCTTCTCTTTGTCTCTCTGCTTCTTCTCATTCTGCCACCGTTTCTTCCACCGCTTCCACCGCCTCCAGCAACGCTCCTACTTCTCCCACTCCTCCTAATGATTCTCCTCATTTTCTTGGCTTTTTCTCCTTCTAATGAGCCTAGCCTCTCCGTAGAACCTCTTGACCCCTGATGAGTATGCATTTCACAAATATGTAAGATCATCTCATGTGATAGATCTCGGACTTTTCTTCTACAATGCTTTATATAAATGTAGTTTGTGAATTATAGAATAATATTTTTGAAATTAAATAGAAGCCTACTTGTCATATATTTATGTGCAGCTGTGAATGTATCATTTCCGTGTACCATTTTCATCTTTTTCCTAACGCAATGGTAGGTTTGGATATTTTATCTAAAATTCGGTTATTCGTTTGATTCGGAATAAAACAAATATTAAAAATGAAACAAATTATAAATACTAAATAAATTTTTAATATATAATTATTTTTTCAACATATAATTTTATTTATAAATTACTTATAAGGGTATTAAATGGATTAAACAAAAACTGGTGAAGTCACAGAGAGGGATTAAATACTACACTTGATAATAGATCTGAACCAATATATGAAAAAGGTACCCGTTAAATGAAATAATCCACTTGTTAATCTGTATTAATACCTTTATTATCCACCGCTTGTTATCTACTAATTATTTTTTTTGTCCAGACTAAACTTTCTTTTTAAAATTGATTTTTTTTTCTTGAAACACAACTGAAAACTAGTATGATTCTTTAATCTTTATTAAGTGGGTTTACTGTGGAACCCACATAGACACTCGGCAACGGTGAGTCGCCCTTTGATGTCCAGGGGGCAGAATAAAACGGATTTCCATTGGTTCATTAGTCCTCGACATACAATATTATACTTTTAACATGGTCAAAAATTTATTATCTTTTAATTTTTTTTGTTTACTTGTTTTAGATATTTTCTTTAATTCTCTCTGAGATTACATGCTCGTTTTCTTGTTTTAACTATTTGGTGTATTACTTTGATTAGTGCTTTGATTTCTTTTTTTTTAAGTATGTTGTTTTTTCTTATTCTTTTTCAATTGTAATATCTTATATTTGCAAACATGTAAACCATAATAGAAATTTAGCTCTGCTAGTTTACCTTATTCGCTTGAGAGAAAATATAATATAATACTATTGCTTGAAGACCATTTCAACTGTGGTAGAACGATATCATTGTCTGGATTTTTTTAAATAGAGTTCAAAATTTTAGACAACAACACTTAAAAAACCAAGTAGTGTACTATTATTATCAGGACTTGTTTTATCCCTTCGATATACCTTAGTACCTAGCAGGACAAAAAAAATCAAAACATAAAAAATTAGTTGTATCAGTATTTTGTTAAAAATCATTTTATTTTATGCCATTACTTGTGGAACGAAAATAATGGCTCTGGTAGGTAAATATGGCTTAATCGCCGAATGGCAAAAAAGAAGAAGTTAAGCTGCGGAAAGTAATATTTGACTTGTTGGTACCGTGGCTAGCGAGTGAAAAGGAGTGAAATAAGCTCATGATTACTTGAATTATAGTAGTATAAAAATAGGTTGGGGATGAGCATTAATTATTAACGGTCTAATGATATCAAAATAAATAATATAGTATTTAGACATTTAACACAAAGTATATTAATTTAAATAGAAGGATGAATGTTTTCAAAAAGTTCATGCATGCATCGAGGAAGAGAAACGATAGAAATCCAATATAAAAAAAAAACAATGTTATTATCGGATACGACAAGAATTCGGAAGTATGTTAACAGATATTTAAATATAATATTTGTCTTTTCTGATAATTAGTTTTAAAACATTTGTGATCTTCATACCATGACTAATTAACATCGTCAATGATACTCCAAAATTCCGATTGCCAGTTAAATTAAGTTAAACATTCTCCCCATGGACGCAATCACTCATACCCTCCTTTGTTAATATAACGTTAAGTGTCATTTAGCACCAACTGGTCTCAATCGTTTAATATTTGATTGGATTATACACAAATGACGAATATTGAAGTATGAGTACTCTCTTAGATTACACACACACAAATTCAGACGGCAATATGGAAACAAGAAGATACATACTTTCAGCATCATTATTTTTTCTTAACGCTTATGTTATTACAGTACAAAATATTACATAGATAGTTTTATAATATTTTTTTAAAAGATTTTACATTTCATGAAACGTATCGATGAGATAATAGTTATCTACTTATAGAATAACAAAGCTCCCACATACAAAATCAAAAATGATTTCGAAAAATAAAATATTAATAAATTAATTATAAAAATAAAATACTAGTTCTGCAATTAATAATATTAAACGCATTTAGCAGCATCAAATAAAGCAATATTATAAACGGCATTTCTTGTTAATAAATTAGCCGTTGAAAAAACTGAAAACGGACAATCGCAATAAATTAGGTTAAACGTATACTCCTAAATATAAGATGTTTTAGGTAAAACACGGTTATTAAGAAAAAATGTTTTTATCTAAAATGTATTATTAAAATTATAAAAAAAAAATTAGTTAACCAATTACAAAATAAAACTATTAAATTTGATTGGTTACACAGTTTTTGATAAAATTAAAGTTACCTAAAAATATGAAAACATCTTATATTTTAGAACATAAAAATTCTTCTAAACATCTTATATTTGAGAACGGAGGGAGTATAGAATAAGAAGAAATAAATACACTTAGTACGGCGTGATTCAGATTCAAAGTATCAATCACACTCTCTTCCCTAAATTCATCAACCATTCTTACCGTTTCAGTCATCTAAAAGCACATAAATGGCAAATCATTTAAACCTTCACGCTAATACCTAGCTAGCAGCTACACATGTCAAACGTCAGTCTTTTTTAGTTTCTCCAAGAACCTATATATATTTTTCTGACGATTTTATTTTACAATCTTTTGTTAAGTGTCGACATGCAATTCCAGTTTCACATTTTTTTTTGGTTAATTATTTCATTTTCACACTGCATCCCAAAATGACTGTTTCGAGGGATTAGATCGAGTTAGGTAAATAATACAATGAGTAAAAAAAATATAAAAAGTAAAAACTGATACGTAAATTGACAAAATAAAATGAAATTCTAAAATGTAGTCACCACATAAGGCATATACCATAGGAAGTAAGTAAATGGCTGCATGTCATTTTTAAGATTGACAAATGATATGATGACAGGCTGACAACTTTAGTTCTTGATGGTGGTTGTGAAATCTCTTAATATTTATTTCAAAAACTGATGATTGTCTGAACGTTTCTGTTCAAAATTTATAGCCTAGCAGAGGTTTTACATACTTTCTTAATGACTAATAAAAGAAATACATATGATATATGCTTCTAATTTACTTTTCTTATGCATATCAAGTGATTACCATAAACTAATAGGCAATATTGTAAAAATACACACAAATAGGATTAATCTGAAACTAATTCATTTTAAAAATTTATTCCTTCAAATAGAGAGTATTTCCCTAAAATATTGAAACAATTAAAACTAAACTATGTATTAACATGGAGAGAGATCTTCTCCTCAAATGAAGAGAGTATCACGTTTTTGACATAAGTTAACAAAAGACCAGACTTTTACACAAACAATTTCACGTTTTTGTAGAATTTCTTTTCAGTAATGTTTAATGTTTTAGAGAATACAGTATTATCAAAAAAAATTTCAAGTTACTTAAAACCATATCTAGTAAGTAATTATAATTTTGGTGTTAACTCCGTGTCAAACTCAAATCTAGTAAAATAAATTCTAGTTGGTTGGACTTTTGATAAATAGAGATGTAAATAAAAAAGGGTAAAGGGTGGTTTTTATCATTGGGTGGATACGAATTGGCGAATGTTGCTGGTCAGTGCATGAGCTTCACCTATAACTTGTAACGTCTTTCTCTCTCACATACATAAAAAGCAAAACGGAAAAATATTTATACATAGGTTTCATTATAAATTTTACACACATAGATGTGCAGGAACATTGAAAGCCAAGATTTAGAGGAAGAAAAGAAGCTTCACAAAGTTATATGATAAAGATCATCGGAATGTTTAAGATTGGAGCGGTGATGATGGTGCTCTTAGTGGTTCTTCCTGCCGTTCTTCCGCCGCTCCCGCCGCCGCCGATGATCCTGATGGGAGTTCCGGTGGTGCTGATGCTAATGCTTATTTACTTAGCCATCTATTATCCTTCTCTCTCTTCTTCTTCCTTTGACACTTCCTCTAGTGAAGTAATGTGATTGTGAGATCACGATCGAGATAACACACGCATGTAAAATGCGTTTTCGTCTAATGGGTGGTGTTGATGATAAAATTTGTGAATCCATGCAGTTTCATTTGATTTTTTTTTCAATGTTTTTTTAATTGTCTTTTCTTTGAATCTGGTACGTACGGATCATTGTAAAATATAATCTTCTTGTTCCTACGGATCATAAGAATCGGGATTTCCAAATTTCATTTGAACATGAATTTTCAAAATACGTTATCGAAGTATACAAGCAATTTTATTTACAAAATACTTTGGAATCCTTAATTCTTAAAATTTATTATAGTGTAGTGGTTGAGTGAGATATATATGTGCGCTTGAACGTCAAGTTGTACTCTTCCAGTTTTAGATTTTTTTCTAGAATTAAGTTTCTTAAAAGTAAAAATTTACGTTAAAATACTACTATTGTTGTAAATTTTGCTCTGAGCCCCACTTACGCCAATGCATGCACTATCATAAATTCAAGTTCATTTTTGTTCTTTGTATTTATAGAATACTTATGTAACGTGTCACTCATTCATTAACGAAGCATTTCCCAAAGCTGAGAGTGAAGAGAAGAGAGCACATAATGATATCC
>CAJHQP010004672.1:17956-52997 GCA_905132765.1 Moricandia arvensis | reverse complement strand
AATCTAATGAATAATGGAACTGCTCACCACCTAAAACAATAGGGTGAGCAGTACCCTTCGGTAACTCCCATAATTAATATTTAGTTAGCATTACAAAAGGTTTTTTATTTATATGTTTTTACTTTTGGTCACATTTTGAGTTAAGACACTTTTGAAAATGATCGTTATTTTTTTTTATGTTGGAACTATTTTTGAGCATTATAAAGAATATATTCATATATCAAAATGAATTTTATTTGAATGAGAAATAGAGATTCAATGTGTGTGATTTGAGAAATTTGTACAAAGTAGTAAATACACATATTTGATATTTGATTAGATTTGAGTTTTGATTTGTTAGTTGAACTTAATGTTCATTAACTTAATCTTATAAGCCAAATATATGTTGATCTTTTATATTGATAAAATATAAAAAGGAAATTCATTTTAAAGTATATTATTTGTTTGATTTGGTCAAATAATAATAATTTTAATCTTTAATTTCTTGGTCAAAATATGAAATAAATTCACAAATTAATTGACAAGAATTAAAGTTTTCATTAGTGCACCATGGATGTTTCATTTCTATGTTAAAAATGAAACTTGTACTTCTCATTATTTTCTATAAAAAGGCTTGTGAACGTTATAGAAAAACACACATTTAACAACAAAAGTTTACTCTCTCCTACTTGAATATTTGTTAGATTTTTTTTTTCTGAGTCTGAGAGTACAACACAAGAGTTACGTTCGATAGATTGTGTTTTTTCGGTGATGGGAGACAGAAACATATGCAGTTGTATCTTGGAAATCTGAGTGCTATGCAACTGTCACACTAGGAGACGTTTAAAGATTTAAGGAAAGAAATTAATCATTTCAACTCTGCAATTCTTCTTTATTCGTTTATTTTGGTATTGTAATTTTGATTTATGTTCTTATTATTTTTACAAATATCAGTTGTCCCCATTGTAGTAAAATAAGGTTCATGCACTCTTAAATCTTTAAATATTGTTTATGCTTTGCACTAACAATATTGATATTTGTTAAAAGTTTTTTTTAAGAACATGTTAATTAATATTCGGAATTAGTGTGCGAGTCAATTGATTCGCTGGCTGGGAATTAGATAATTCCTATGATGAAAATTACTCTTCTCCAAAAACTTGTTTTGATTATATTTTTTTAGTAGAATATATTTTCTCTTATAAAAATCACTAATCTAATTATTTTTAACAAAAGTTTTTGTTAAGATTTTTTATCATTTGTTCTAGTCACTACTTGAAACAGAAAAGGGATGATTCGGTATATATTATTGTTTCATCTATGAAATTCTGTCGATTTTGTTAATTTGCTATCTCATAGAGGTAAAGTTAAAAGAATCGTTATTAGTCACTAAGGGTTTGACCTTGTCTACCGTTTAAATATCCGTTTTGTGGAAGTGAAATAGTTTTTGGCACTGATTTTTGTCATGAAATTATCAAAAGTAATTCTTAAATATGGTCAAATACGTGCATTTACATGATCAAATAATTTATTTGTTCAAAATGTGTTAATGTTTTGACTTCGTCAATGTGATGATTTACTTTAATTATCAAGAATGTGTATAACAATTTTGATATATTGTTTCAGATTTTGTTTTAAGCAAAAGATTAAAGTTTCAAATATGGCTATACCATTAATAAATAAAATTTTGATCTTTAAAAGATCAAATAATATGGATGGAAATGGATTCGTGAGTCTAACGCCTCAATTAAGTTTGGGAGAGTTATGCCACATATGAGTTATTTACCATAGCAAATAAAATGATTATTGATACTGATCAAAACATTTATATTTTGTCAATGCTTAACGCGAGTCGTAAAAAGATTGACAATGCAAAAATGATGAAAAATCTCATATCAAAGTGACTGAAACTGAACTGTATATTGTAGTTTTAAAAGTCAATATGGTTGAAAATAACCAAGAAAATTGTGGTTTTGATGCCACAAATAATATCTTGTAATGATATATATTTGCTAAAAAACAAAAATATGTTTTTGGAAAAAGTCAAAACATACAAGTTAGATTTACAAATCAACTTGAGAAAACTATGAAAATAATTGTATATAAAATGTGAATTTATAAGAATGAAATACATTTTTTGAAAGTTGTAATACTTTCAAAATTGTTTTTAATCATTTAAATCTATAACAGTTGTAGGTCATTTTTTCTAAATTCTTAAGAGATGTTAAATGCAAATATGCATATTATGAGTTATCTTAAGAAATGTGGAGGTAATTTTGCTTACCATATAAACTTAGTGATAAGTATCACAATATGATTAAAAAAACTAATGTCACGCATTGAGTTTTGTATATAATGGTTAATTGTATCTTTAAAGAAGATGACAAAAACCATTAAACATTAATTCTCGACTAATCTAAAGAGATTATGTTCACTATAATGACAACCTAGGATCCTTTTATTAAAGGTGTGTCATGAGATCATATTGTTATATCATCAAAAGAAATGGGTTAAAGCCTATGAATTAAGATGAAATTTGGTGGTAACTATACATAACTGACTGAAAATCCCAAGAAATAGGTTCAAAGAGACAACTAAGTCAAACTAAATCTGCCCAAAATACTGTAAGACTTCGGTCTATACCTAGTTCCTATGATGATTAAACAGTGCTACATGTAAGGAATAAAGGATAAACATTTGCTTTTAATAATTTGTGTCCATAGTTTTGAGATATGAATGAAGTAGTACATGATACTCCTAAACAAAACTAATGGCAAATCACCTTGTGAGTGTGAAATGGGGTCGTTTCTAGGAGAATAGAGGAAAGGCTATATTTTCCAAGTTCACTCATGATTAACCACGACTGTTCACGGCTAAAATAAACACAACAAAGATTCTAGTTCTGTGAGAGAATGAAATTGTGTTATAGTTATTGTCTAGGTTTACATCAAAACCCGGGTGGTTCAAGACATCATGTTCACTACATGTTCGAGTAAATCCGATAGCTATTAACAATGACTGGTTCAATGCTGAAAAATGCTACCAACTCATCATGTAGTGGATTTTTCGTTTGTACTCTTAAAAGTCTTTAGTTGAGTCTTGTTGAGTCTTGTCTAGGTAGTCAATTTGTCAAGTCTATCGAGTCGTCTAGTGTTTAGAGTCATTTATATTCATGTGGAGATTGTAGAAACTTTTTTTTAGCATTATGAATAGTGTATTCATATGTCAAAAATTAGTTTTATTTGAATGGGAAATGGAGATCCAATGTGTGTGATTTGAGAAATTTGTACAAAGTAGCAAATACACACATTGAATATTTGATTGGATTTAGTTTTGATTTGTTAGTTGGACTTCATGTTCATTAACTTAATGGTATAAACCAAATATATGTTGATCTTTTATATTGATAAAATATATAAAAAACTCATTTTAAGGTATATTATTTGTTTGATTTGGTCAAATAATAATAATTTTAATCTATAATTTCTTGGTCAAAATGTGAAATAAATTCACAAATTAATTGACAAGAATTGAAGTCTCTATTCATGCACCATGGATGTTCATTTCTATGTTGAAAATGAAACTTGTGCTTCTCATTATTTTTCTATAAAATGGCTTGTGAGCGTTATAAAAAATACACATTCAACAACAAAAGTTTACTCTCTCTCACTTGAATATTTGTTAGATTTGTTTTTTCTTTGAGTCTGAAAGTACAACACAAAAGTTAGGTTCGATAGATTCTGTTTTTTCGGTGATGAGAGACAGAAACATATGCAGTTGTATCATAGGAATCTGAGCGCTATGCAACCGTCACACTACACTACGGAGCGTTTAAAGATTTAAGAAAAGAGATTAATCATCTCGACTCTGCAATTCTTTTTTATTCGTTTATTACAGTATTATAATTTTGATTTATGTTTTTATTATTTCTATGAATATTAGTTATCTTCATTGTAGTAAAATAAGGTTTCTACAGTTTATGATCGAAGGAACACAAAAAAACACCCATCAATGATCAAACCAAATTAAACGAAGGCCAAAAGTAACTTGAAATGGCATAACAGGTTCCAAAGGCTGTGTTTATGCTTACCGTGTCTGTGAACCATCCTGTGTATGAACGGTACATTGTCCCTTTTCATTGTCTGTATTCAAATACGACATCATATCCAGATGTTGACATAATATCCTCATGTGATATGATCGTAAATGTATGTGTAAAATAAATAGCTGGACCATTCTCATATAGTTTTCTACCTAACTTTGCGGCTATTTCATTAATAAATATTGTGTTCACTATCGAATTAAATCAAAATCTGAGGAGTAGAATGGTCCAGGTACGAATACGATTGGAACCTTTCATTAACTTTTATAAGGTCTCATCCGGCTTCCTATCTCCTTTCATCCAAACAGTCTATAACATATAAAACGGTAAATCAACCTGTACTTTCTAAAAAGAAAAAGATTAGTGTTGGGACTTATCACTAGTTAACACTAAACACTGTTGATACAAGCATACAATATAGTAATGTAAAAGCGGTAGGGTTGTTTGCAGGGGTGTTCAAAAGACTGCATAGTATAATAATGAGATGGGTTTAAAGCCTCAAATTTACTGTGAGCTGTGTAGATATCATCAGTCTTGGATCTTTCATACATTTCAAGTTAACATGCATGATGCATTGACACTCTTTAAGTTAACTCTTGTTTTCTTTTGTTTGATAAAGGTTGTTCAATTAAAAGAGGGATTAGCTCTTTACTCTTATATATAAGGTAACATATTTAACATAGGTATTAACTCTCTAAGCAATGCATATAGCTTTTAAAACTTACTAACTATTAACAATATGCATAAACACCAATAGTAAGATAGCCACCTTTCGTTTATTATCTAACCATTTCTTTTTTTTCTTGGTCTATTTATGTATTATGAGAAATATCTTTCTTATACATGTAATATGCTCATCCATACGTATTATTTTCTATGGGAAAAAAAAAACAAAATAATTAAATAGCAACAAAATAGGATAAATATCCACACTTACAGGCTACAGCCATGCAAAGAAGACTCTTGTACAAGTAGATCCCCCACCTTTGTCTCTCTCTTTAATTTTGTGTTCGTGTGAGATATCTAACCAACTTTAGATAACCTTTTGAATCCGACAGGAAGCAGACACAAACACATAATAACATGTTAGGAAGATTAAGAGATGACGTGAAGTACTCTGGACTCGATGAGGAGCAAGAAGAGAGATCCTCCAACTATGGTGGAGCCTCCATACCATTCGTATGGGAGTCGAGGCCAGGCACACCCAAACAAAATCACTTTTCCGAGTTCTCTCTTCCTCCGCCGCTCACGCCGCCTCCGTCTTATTACTCCTCCTCCGGGGTTTTGTCGACGCCAAAGAGACATAACAAGGTTAGAACAAAACTAACTAGAATCTTGTCGATGTCTCTCTTCCATGACCTCAGGAAGAGCAGTAGCAGCAGCAAGAACACGACCAACTATGTATCCGGGTCTTCGTTTTCTTGGTCGTCCACGTCTTCTTCATCTTCATTTTCCTCACTGCCACATTCTTTGAGAAGACCAGTGAGTCGTGGTAAGAAATCGCCAGTTCTGTTCGATAGTTACAAAGAGCATGAGCTTAGATCTTCACCGACCTCGACTCTGTGTTACTCCAATGGTGGAAGAAAAGGGTTTAGTCTTTCAATGGGGAGTATGAAGAGAGCTCTCACCATTGGCGATACAAACAAAGCTTGATTAAGTTAATTTATTGTGTTCTTGATTTGTTCTATGAGCTGCTTTGCCTCATTGAACAGAAAGAGTGTTATAATGCTTTGTATGATGTGTATATATATATCTATATAGTTTGTCCGACTCGTGGTATAAAACTTGTGTTGTAAACTGCCTTTTTATCATTTCATAAACTGATAGATGTTTTGTATACACAAAGGTTGGCATGTCATGTTCATTAAGGGATCAGTGAAATGTTCCGTGTGAGAAGAAGCCTTAGCTATACAGTGATACGAACAAAACGGGTTATGGTGTGTCATTGATACAATTGTTACTTAATCTAAGTCGCTACTAGATACCTCTTCTTCTTCCAGCTCAAATGCATCGACCTCTGCAAAGTAGGCTTTCTGCTGCTCAATATAATCCTGATCCACTTTATCTTCTTTATGCTTCTTTACTGTTCGCTGCCTCTGCGATATAACCATAGATAGATAATTAGATTTGGACAACACTTTTAATAAGCCAGTAAGTAGAAGGTTCTAATAATGGATTGCATATCTCATTAAGCAGCAACAAGACCAGAGTAAGCTCATGAGAATATTCAAATCCACCTTTTTAAAAAAAGAGAGAAGATACATGAAACTGAAAGACTAGACATCCATCCTCGAACTACGTGTAATGGCAGAAAAGGTTGTGACCGATCAATGTCGGAAACATACATACCATGCACTGATATACAATCTGCTAGAGCCTAAAAACCCGATAGACCCAAAGAATAACTATTTTTTCCACAGAGAGATAAGAACAACGTAGAACTACTACACTTCTGAATAGTATATATATGGCTAGAGCTTTCTCGAATTTACCTTTTTGGGAGTCACTTTTGAGGGCTTCGTTTTATTTTCATCTGCTTGAAGTTTCCTCTTCCTGTGATACAAATTTCAAAAAAGACTTACTAAACCAACGCCAAGCTTGAATTTTACACAGGACACAGAATGTTAAACAAGTTTGATGGGCATAATAGGTCACTAATAATACCAGTTAACTCATCTAAAATCTTACTGATAAGATTCTTCACAAAAGAAGAGAGCATACACTATGTTCTACCCTGATTCCACATATACATAGCTACCATTACTTATACAATCATCATATATCACTGTTTGAGTTTCATACCCAGGGCTTGATATCAAGTCAAGACGAAGGCGAGGCATTGCACTAGAAGAAGACACGTCTTTACTCCTTTTTCTCCCAGAAGCTTTCCTTCTAACCGAGTAAACCGAGTAAGGCTCAGTAATAACCTCCTTGTCACCGAGGCCTAAAGCATAACAAAGTTCTTAAACATCAGCTTAAGGGAACATGATGATGACCCAAAATAGCATGAAACGTGACAAATCAAAAAGATTCTTCCTTTCAAGAACCCAATACACAAAACCCTAGAATAGCGCACAAGTTCAATTCAACTCAAAACCGATATACTAAAACCAAATTCGAGCAAACCCATAGTAGGTGAAATCAATTACCCTCACTAGAGCGATTCATAGGAGGCGCGGAGGCCGGAAAGCCCAGATCGGCGGACATACGGCGAGTTACGCGTTTAACACTCGTGGAAACGGACCGGGAAGCTTCTGACTTATTGACATCATCAGGTTTCGAGGAAGGAGGAGGAGGAGAAGGAGGAGTAGGTTCCGCCGGTGAAAACAGATCGGTGGACTTACGGCGAGTCACGGGCCTAACGGACTTGGAAACGTTTCCGGTTCCGGCAACAAGCTTAGAGGAGTTATTGACATTTTTGGTCTTCTCCTTGAGCGAGGTTTGATCAACTAACCTCTTGAGAGAAGAAGTGAGACTCGGATTCGCGAATTTGAGGGACGAAGAAGAAGATGGATGTTGGGGAGTTCTGGAGATTGTGTTGGTGCAATCTCCGAGGGGTTTTCTCTGTGGTCTTCCTGCGACGGAGCGAGGAGCTTCCATGTTTCTCCAGCGATTCGGACTCTTCGGATTCACCTCGCTATTGGCGGGAATGAATATAGAGAGAGGGGTGGAAGGAAACTGGAGAGAAGAGAAGAGTTCTGAAGAAGACTCGAGAGCTGGAGGATACTACGTTAGTGGATTCAAGGGCCCGTTTTGGTAAATTATTTGTGGGCCTATATATTGTACTGATCAGGTGTAAAGTTATAAACATATGGATTCATATTTTAAACCAAAAATGAAAAACTATTAGGTTTTTTTTTTTTGACATCAAAAGAATACAGACTCTATAATGAATTTGTGAATCATAGGAGAAGCTTTGAGTCCATGTGAACAACATAAAGCGGTTATTGTGGAGATGAACGTGCTATACTGTCCGCCTGAGTATTTTATGTTCGAGATACATGGATGACCTCCGAATAGTTAAAACTCTCCTGAAGCTGTTTGATATCCTCCAAATAGGATGCAAAGGCAGGCTATTCCGCTGGTGTTGAAACCATCTTCATCAATTGAAAATAATCTGTTGCGAAGGTTACATGAAACTGATGTAAATTCCTCATGCATTTCATTGTCCATAAGAGATTCAATCTCTGAATGAATGGGTGAGAGTGGTGATCTGGTATTCCTTGCTCCCATTAAACCTTCAAAACCTTGTAAAGTGCTGTACCAAACTTGTCCTAAAGTAATCTCCCTCTCCTTCCATGAACCATCTGTAAAGCACCATCATCTTGGAATGCCCGGTAACGACGATTCCTGGTTAATAATACTTTGTATCGCCTGTTGCTGAGCCTCGTTCCAGAGTGTTGATTCCATTTCTGCCAATGTGAATGTAACTTGGGGGTCAATATCTAGGTTGTTGAAAGTTTTATTATTTCGCACCTTCTAAATATACCATATTAACCATGCGAAGTGATGATTGTCCTCCGAATGATCAATTCTCCAGTACAAATAATCCATGTTTGTGTAAATTGATGCCGCAGGAAAAACACTTGGAGGTGATGGAATCTTAGATAAGGCTCAGGATTGAATTGTTGAGGAACATTCAAAGAAAACATGATTTATTGTTTCCTCGTCCGCTCCACAGCGAGAACACTGTATTTCTCCTCTTATTCCTCTAGCATTCAAAGTTTTCTTAACCGATAAACATCCCGAAACTATCTGCCATAGAAAGTATTTGATCTTTGACGGGCATAAAATTTTCCAAGAGTATTTTATTAAAGGTATGATGTTTGGACCATATGCAGCTAACTGGGGGTCAATGTCTTTGTATACTCTCTCCACTTGATAGCCAAATTGAACTGTATATTTTCCATTATGTGTGAAGTGTCATTCATCACGATCCGGCATCAAAGTCCTACTCAAAAAAATACTTTCAATCAACCTTGCATCTTCCGGATCAAATAGAGTCCTAATTACCATAGAGTTCCACATTCGTGAGGCAATATTAATGAGTGCATTCACTGTAGATCAGTAAATGCATTATTGTGGTTTTTGTTTGCTGGCCTCGGGTGAGTGGTTGGGAGCCTAGAATCATTTCATACAAATATTGATGAACCAATTCCCACACTTTTGGTTATTCCTTTGCTAACCAGAGATCTAGCTGACCCAACGCTTCACCATCCATAAGATGGTGAATACAATCATATCGGTTCTAAGGGTGTAGTATTTCTAAAATACCGTCCCTTAAACACACAAGCTAATAAAGAGTGAGGTTTGTCTATTAATCTCCATAATTGTTTCGCAAGCATTCCCGTGTTAAAATCTGCGAGGTCCTTAAAACTCAAACCTCCGTCGTCCTTTGGTAGGCGAAGTTTGTCTCATGATTGCCAATGAATGCCTCTAGTATTGCCACTCGAGCTCTACTAGAATTTTGCCACCGCACTCGTCAGCTTCTTCGTTACCACCTTAGGGATTCGAAAACATGTCATCACATGGTTTGGTAAAGCAATAACAACTGATTTAATAATTACCTCCTTTCCACCCTTAGAGAAAAATTTGAACGTCCAACCATTAATCCTTTGATTAAGTCTCTCCTAGACAAAACTGAAGATCTAGACTTTGGACCCGCCTAAACTCTCTGGGATTCCCAGGTAGGAACCCATTCCATCTAAATTCTGAATTCCTAGTACATCCCAGAGTTCTTGTCTAGTAGACTTCTCAATCTTGTGCCCAAATTGAATGGAAGATTTCTAAAAATTTATTAGCTGTCCCGAAACTACCTCATATTCTTTCAAAATCCTCAAAATAGTGTGACTTTCCTCTTTCTTCGCCTTGCAGAAGAAAAGACTGTCATCCCCAAAAAGGAGATGAGAAATAGATGGAAAATCCTGTGCCACTTTCATACCTGTCAATTGCTTCTCTCACTCAGCTTTCCTGATGTTTGATATTAGTGCCTCCGTACACATGATGAAGAGATATGGGGTTAGAGGGTCACCCTTCCGCAACCCTCGCTGAGGAACTATATGTCCTCTTGGTTGACCATTCAATAATACTCTATACTCTACTGAGGAGATGCCCTCCATCATCATTTGAATCCACCTCAGGTCGATCCCATTCTATGTAGAACCGCTTGTATAAAGTTCCACTTTACCCTATCATAAGCTTTGTTTATATCCGTTTTAATGACCATGAATTTCCCTTGACATGCCTTATTCGCACGTAAGCCGTGAAACATCTCTTGAGCAATCAATATGTTATCCAAGATTATTCTTCCTGCTATAAAAGCCGATTGTGTTTCCGAGATGAGGGTAGGGAGACAATCTTTTAGCCTTTGACATAAAACCTTTGATATGATCTTGTAACCTACATTACAGAGACTAATTGGTCTCAGCTCCGTCATCCTTGTGGGCCTTTCCGTTTTTGGTATTAGACAGATATTTGTGATGTTCATCCGACTAACCAGTTTATTTGTGGTTGGGAAATTGTTTACCATATCGATAATGTCCATTTTGATGATATTCCAAAAATGCTGAAAAAATAAAGCTGTCATTCCATTTGGTCTTGGTGCTTTTTCAGGATTCATCATAAATAATGTCTGCTTAATTTTCTCCTTTTTCGCCACTCTTAACAATCTTCGATTCATTTTAGGGGTAATGGTGGGAGGGATCTCCTCTAAGAACCGATCAAACTCAGAAGGGGATGTGGAGGTAACGAGGTTCTCAAAATATGTCATTGCCACCTTTTCCACGGCGTGTTACTCTGTTATCTATTGACCTCTTTCTTCATGAAGACCCACTATCCTATTCCTAGTTCAGCGTTGTTTAGTTAACGAATGGTAGAACTTTGTGCTTAAATCTTCCGATGTATGCCACATATTACGAATTTTCTGTTTTCAATGGTCTTTCTCATCTTTGTATGCTGCTTGCAGTTTCCTTATGACATCCATAATATCCTCATGTGTCCTTGTATCATCAGAATGAACTTCCTCCAAGGCTCTTTCTGATTCATTTACCCTCTCATTCCCATACGGTGGGTTGTTTTTCCTTTATTATGCGATCTCATAACGACAATTGGTAATTTTAGATACAATGTTAGAGTCTCCCTCTGTTTCCGAGCAATTCCAACCTCGACCGATAGCATCCAAAAAACCTTCATGTCCAACCCATCTTTTATCAAAACTAAACTGACCCTTGCGTCTGAACACCTTATCATCCAGGGAGGCTACTACTGGTCTATGGTCAGAACCTATCATTCCCAAATATTATGTGAAGGAACAAGAAAATAAAGTATGTCAATCTTCATTCGCTAAGGCTCTATCCAGTCTACATCGAACCATTTCTTTTCCTCGTCTTCCTTACCACGACATTTAATTTTCACGGGCTGGAAACTCAATTAAACCACAATTTGTGATCATACTATTGAATCCAACAAACGTCTCCGCTTTCCTCAACGAACCTCCTTGTTTCTCATGATTTCCAAAATTTCATTAAGATCTCCAATGACAAACCAAGGAACTGTCCTTACTAATCCATATCTAGTTAGCCTCTCCCACACATGCTCCCTAAGTTTGGGAACCGGATTCCCGTAAACAAAAGTTAAGAAGACCTGCTTCCCCATGATCTCAGCCTCTACATCGATCATCCTATTGCTTGTATATAAAATCTCGACCTTGAAATCATTGTTGTAATATAAGACTAGTTTCCCACTCGCTCCATCTGGATCCACCGTGATCAGCTTGTCAAACCCGAAATGCAGTTGAAATCCCTGAACAAAAGTGAAATCCTGTTTTGTTTCCGATAAAAATAGAAAATCGGGCTTGTGTTTAAACCAAATCTCCATGAGATATCTAATTGTATATTTACTTATCATCCCTCGGCAATTCCAACTTAAGACTTTCATTTTAAAAATTCCTCAAAAAACCCCATAGAGCAACAATACCGAGTATGATAACACCCTGCTATACCCGAATCTCCAAATTTCCATGAGAGGCAATGAATAGTGATGCACGTCCATCAGATGTTTGTTTTGATACCATTGCCGGTGGATTTTTCTTATGCCATTTTCATGGAACCATTGTCGGTGCCTCCTGTCTAAGTTGTTACATTGTGTGGCAATCTGGGATGTGCTATATAAAACTCCTTACTCCGTTGATCCTCCACCAAACTTGGACTCCCCTTTACACAAGTTCCGAGACTTTGTTGTGTCACACACTTTGTATGAACCAAATAATACCACTTTGCCAAACCAGTTTTAAACCATGAGCCTATAAGAAGCTCCATGAACCTGAGAATCCGAAGTTTCAATAGAAAAAAGCCATGGTATGAGGGTACCAGACATGAGTCTTCGCCAAATATATATTGAATATGCATCTCCTGCCCGATGGTTTGGCTGATAGAACAGCCCTGTCTCATACAATGCGTCTTCACCGAATTAATTTTGAGGCAACGGACAGCCTTATATTTCGCCAACAAAAAGAGGAACCACCAATACCAACCAATAACATCCCTTTTATTTTCTGAATAGACCTTGTAACTTAGTCTTAACTCATACAAACTTAAAACCAAAATAAAAAGACATGAATAAAAAGACGTGCAAATATCAATGCTTATTGAAAAATCAAATAACAAACTCCTCCAAACCATCGACTTCCCTTGCTGCTTCTGATCCATTAAATTTAAGCCTTGTTTAAAGTTTTTTTGGGTTTTATTAGGTTTTCTAAGTTACATTCAACATTAGAAAATGTTTATATTTCTCAAAAAAAGAAAGAAATGTTTACATTATCATCCTCTAAAAAGTGAGTTTGTAAAAATTTATCATTTAAAAGAAACAAACTAATTATATATTCATAGCATAACATGATGAATTATTCCACAAACAAATAATTTTACTTTTATTACAAAAGCTAACAACATGTGATTTTACTTTAACCAAATACTAGATAATAACTCTCTCCTTGCGAAAATTGAGATATTTTATAAAATATTTGTTAAATGATTTTTTTCTCCATATTTAATAATAAAAATTATATAAATATATTTTGATGATTAATCAAATTAAAATTATAATATATTTGATTTTTATCAATTTAAATATAATATATATTTCTAAAACAAAATTTAAACATATTTATATTATTATATGGTATGTAATTTAATTTAAACAATAATAAATATACATTTTGTAAGTTGCTATATAGTTTAGTAGTCATTATATACCAAAACAAACATATAACAATTTACATTAGAACCATATATATAACAGTTTACATTTTGGTTTACTCGCATACAATATTGAATTTATTGTACATGATATATTTTTAGAAAGCTTAACAAATAAACAATTAGATTAAAAATAGTTTTTTATAAGTTCACAGTCAAATCTCAAATATACTACTTTCTAATAAATTAAAGAAACAGGTAACCTTTTGATTGACCCCATATAAAAAATGAAAATAAAATAAGTACTTGGTACTACAACAAAAGATGTGTACTACATGAAGGCCTCATAATCCTTCATTCCTTTGTACTTGTAATTTTTTTGTTAGTGGATTTCAAAGTTGGCAGGTATAACTAACGTTCCTAAAACTTTTTATTCTTTTCGAATATGGTAAGTGCACTAACTCTAATAATGTGCTCGTTTCCTTTACGCTAACTCCTTCAACGAACCTTTGCTTTTTGCGTTGCTATAAATAATCATGAATACACAATTTCTTCTCATTCATCAAATTACAAAGATCTCATTATCTAACTCGGATCATCGATTCAAAGGCTTCTCGTTTTAGTTTCGTCTAATTGGTAGCCATGTCTCAGGTAAATATGTGACTTTGATCTTTCTGTCTCTTATATCTCTTTCGTTTGGGTTCACCTCTTGTTCTTCTTGGCTATACAAAGATGAATTAATGTTTTGAAGATCCAATGATATTTCGTTTTCGAAAGATGCTAACAGCTGTTTAGGTTTAAAGCTCATCAAGATTTATAATTCTAACTTTTCGGATTAAAATGTCTAATAAATACAGACTGTGGTCCTCAAAGTTGGTATGTCATGCCAAGGCTGCGTTGGTGCCGTTAACAGAGTCTTGGGCAAAATGGAAGGTATATATATTGGTCCTATATTATATTTATATCATTTTAGATACTTTCGATTAATCAATTTATTATCCTGCCTTGTAATTCGCTGAGTAAAGGATTCATAAAAATAATTTCAGGGGTTGAGTCATTTGACATTGATATAAAGGAGCAAAAGGTGACAGTGAAAGGTAATGTTGAGCCTGAAGCAGTTTTTCAAACTGTTTCAAAGACTGGAAAGAAGACTTCTTACTGGCCTGTGGAGGCTGAGGCCGAGCCTAAAGCTGAGGCCGAGCCTAAGGCTGAGGCGGTGACTGAGACTAAAACCGAGGCTGACACTAAGACTGAGGCTAAGGTTGATGCAAAGCCTGATGTTGA
Organism: Moricandia arvensis; assembly: GCA_905132765.1. Lineage (NCBI taxonomy): Eukaryota > Viridiplantae > Streptophyta > Magnoliopsida > Brassicales > Brassicaceae > Moricandia > Moricandia arvensis. Next base: position 38,441 of record CAJHQP010004672.1, on the reverse strand, counting down.
GCCAAAACCAGCAGAAGCTGAGACTAAGCCATCACAAGTTTAAGTTCCAAAGATTAAAATGAGGATTATCTGTATTTGCAATGCTTCTTATTATCTTTGGTCTGTGTTGTTGTAAGAACTAAGAATTTTATGCTTTCTCTGAGTACCTAAAAGTATGTTTCGACTTTTGATAACAAGATGTTGAACCCATGTGGTTCTGACTTCTTTTTTTTTTTTATTACAAGTTTCAAATGTTTAACTGATTAAATACTGTGATAGTCTTAGAGCATCATTAATGTTTCTTGTTTTTTTTTTTTTTTTTTTACTTTTTTTTTTAAAGTGAACCAATCGTGAGCTGCCACGTGTCAGTGGGACCCGTGAACAGTGTAAAAAACCCATAAAAACCGGTTCTTAATCTATAGTTTTTGTAACCGATCCTTATACTGTTCATGGGTCTCACAGCTTAAGAAACTCACTAGAGAAACCCCAATAATGATGCTCTTAAGTTACGGTATTATTATTTCCTCCGTTTCAGTTTATATGTGAGTTGTAGAGAAAAAAATTCGTTTCATAATAAGTATCGTTTTATAATTTAAAGCTGAATTTATTAACTTTAAAAGTTATTCTATTCTTTTATTGGTAGAAATGTGGTTAGATGTATAGGTAATTATGGTTTTATCTAAAAAATATGTAAAATTAAATATATTTTTAATTTATGTACACAAAACTAAAACGACAAGTGAAACGGAGGTAATAATTAATTAATCCACTCATGCATCTCTCTTACTAAATTGAACTATACTAACCATAGTCGAGATTAATTGTAAGATGAGCCGGCCTCAATAAATTGGGATCCCTAATACAAAAGCTTGTTTCGTGTAAACGGGAACATGTATAGAACATGGTTCAGGTGGGATGTGAACAGATAAATAAACACGTATGCGGATTCTATATAGTGAAGAACAATCCAATATCGTTTGTTTGTACTTCATTCTCAAATTTCTAATTTAATCCCTTTGCTGAACTTTTGTACGATAAGACCCAAAAAGCACACTCTGATTTTATGAGTTAATTAATACTTTATCCAAAACATAGTAAATTTAATCTTGAAGCGGCGACGTGCTTGCACTACAGAGATTTGCTGTTGAATGGTTGGAAAGTCATTTTCTTTTCCCCAACTTCCTAGTTTTTTTAGCTTTTGAACCTATCATATCCCAAATCTCCACAATCTTATTTATTTTCTCACTAATTATTCATTAATTAACTTATCATAGATCATGTACATACGCAGCATATCCAGCAGTCAAATAAACAAATAATTAATTATCCATTATAAATTATAATATCCAATGAAGTTTCCAAGCTCCAACTAGACTACTCCCCATAAAAAAAAGATTCCTTCATTACTTAATCATTTCATCTTTCGTCGTTTTTTTTTCATTTTGAGCAAATTTTATCTTTCGTCGTTTTTATTTGGTAACTTACGTTGAACAACTCTTCACGTAAAAAAAATCATGGAGTTGGTTATAATGAAATTTAGATATATAATATCTTCTAGAACCGACGTAACCATCTCTAACCAACCCGTGAACAATAAACTTGAGTTGGAACACCATCATCTTTCTGGTCGATCTTTTTCATATTCTCAAATTTAGTCCAAAAATATGCGAGATAGAGAAAAAAACTACAAATCAAAACAAAAAAATGGGTTGCTCATTTTGCACCACAATGCCATTCTCGAACCACTATCGCGCTGGTCAAGAAACTTGAGGGCTCGAAAGAGAGCATAGCAAATTGACCGATAAGTCCAAGGCCGTGCCTGACAATTTCTGGCCCAAAAACAAAAAAAAAGAAAATTGTCCATAATCTAATGAAACACGAAAATACTAAAACATGCACCCAATCGGTTCGAACCCAGAACTTCAAACTATAATATTTAAGAGACGTCCTTAGCGTTTTTAGTTAAAAGTTAAGAAACAGTTCCTTAACTTTCCCTAAGAACTCCAGCCTAAGAAATTTGCAATAATCATGCTCTTAGTCTTTACTAACAAGACTAGATAGGAACTTCAGTAATTATTGGCCTCTAAAACTAATATGTCTGTTTGGCCTCGAAGCCAACGCTTGATAAGCTTTGTATCAAGCACGGCCCTGGATAGGTCCACCGTCAACAATGACTCCTCTATTTCTTCTTCTCCGTTGTTTTCTCGTGAGGTACTTCATTACATATGTATTATCACTTAGGTTTTTACTAAGCTACCATAGTTTTGTATATCAAATACATCAGTTGATCGTTTTTACATGGATTTGTGGTTCTTTTCTACGTTAATAAGAAACCGAGACTTTTAGCATGAAACACAAATAATGCAAACCGTTCAAAGTGGTTTTTCAATAAAAGCCTACATATTCCTCAGCTATATTTGCTAATTTTTGTGCCTTTTTAATGTATATATAGGCTTCAAAATTTGTGATCGTCAAGAATACTCTAGATTCAAATGAACACAAAACCGCTCCAGAATACGCCATAACGCTCCAAGAACTAAACTCAGAGGAACTTCAAGCTCTCATGGAGTTTCTTTATACCGGCACAATGGCTTCAAACAACTTGGAGAAACATGTATATGCATTTTTTTGATATATCCTACAAGATGATCCAATCATCCTCATGAGGAACACACTTAATGCTACATAGTGGACTTACTATCAACTACCTGACTCGAGTTTAGAATGCCTTCCAACTAATGCCAAGAGGTGGACCGATCATCTATTATAGTCCACCTTGTTAACCACTTTGACTGATCCAAACCCATATTAGAGTGATAATTTAGTATGAGGAAGAATCGAATTCATGACTACTGATGTGGGTAAACACCAAGCCCCAAGAAATCATCTGATATGCATTGTTTGTTGCAGCCGATAAGTACATGATTCATTTCTTGCAAGAGTTATGGGAGAAACTTATGCTTAGTTCCTAGGGTATCTCTAGCGTTCGTGACGTTCTTGATGTCTCGGATCTTGGTTCGAGCAAAAAACTCAAGGAAGCTGCTCTAGGGTTGGTAGTGGGAAACATGGACGACAACGTTTTTTCGGATACATATGAAGCTTTTTCTCAAAATAATCAGCATTTATGTGTTCAAATTACTAGAGCGTTTTTGATGGAAACGAGGGGAATCGAGATGTGATTAGATTAGTGAGATATAAAAATTTAGATTAAGTAAAAGCTTTTGTATGGTTTTGTTGTTTATAGCTAGCTGTTCTTAAGTTTCAGACTTTACAGTTACCTTTTTCAGATTAAATGAATTTAGCACTTGCCGTCGTTCAAGTTCATATTACATGCGCCATGACGTATTACAAGACCCTCATTATAGTAAAACACCAGAATTTCCCCCACAGGGTAACCCGTGATTAAACCCAATTTGAACTAAGGTTAAGAGACGGAGCCCATAATTGGCTCATTAGAGAAAGAAGAAAGAACTCAATTGGCCCATTGGAGAAAGAAAAGGGAGCCCAATTGGAGCATTCTATTTTGTTTCTCTTACGGATTAACATTCCTAGATAGGATTAGCGAAGTGTCTCTCTTTATATATATAATTATCTACTCCACTTTTCTTTGGTCATACTATTGCGTAACTAGATTTTAACCTTCGTTTTTTCTTAATCTCGCAATCGTTTGCTTGTTTCTTATTAAAACTATAGCTATGGCCGATCAGCAAAGGAACAAGGATCTTTTCCACGAAGGTCTAGCAAAGTTCTTTAAAGAACAATGGCACCCCGATGTACTGTGTTTGGCTGGTGAGGATGATCACGAAAAACCTATCCCCGCCAATAAAGTTATTTTGGTATGTAACTTTCAATTATTTATTTTGCATACAAAAAAAACTTCTCCCAATTTTTATGGCTAACTGATTTAATTATATATCATAGGGAGCAAGATCAAACGAACTCAGAGAGATATGTGATGGTGGTGATAATGAGGAGGTAACAATCATTCTCTACGGAATGAACCATGCAGCGTTAGAGGTTTTTATTGAGTTCATGTACGTTGGAGACTCCATAGACTCAGAGAAGTTGAAGAATCACGCAAGGTCGTTATATTTTGCAGCTGATTTGTACAGCATCCCTTTATTACGAGACCTATGTAGATGGCAACTTATATCTTCACTCAACATGGGGAATGCTCTTGACTTTTTGGAAATCTCCAAAGACGATCCTCGTGAGAAAACCCTCCACGAGGTAGCTCGGTGTTTTTTCATACGTCACATGAAGGTGATTGCTTTGACTCCAGAGTTTGAATTATTCGTGAAGAGAAACACAAGTTTAACCGTGGAGCTATTTAGGGTTCTTGCAATAAAAGGAGGGGACAGAACATACCCCAGTAGATAAAAAATAAGATTTTACTGGTCCGCTCACTATAATTTAATCGTCCGGAGCTTTAAGGATTATTCAGGCTACCTTTGAAGTTTCAGTCTAAAATTTAACTCTCTTTTTTCCGCTTCAATGCTTGGAAAATATGAATGCAATTTTTTTAATAATTTTTTTGGCCCTAGTTAATTAAGGAGATGTTTGTTAATCCAAACCAAAGTTTTCTGCATTATTTATTGGTGGAGTTTATTTAAGAAATATTGGTTTATTATTATGAAAATATTACATAAACGATTATAACAATCGACAAATTCTAAATCACAATTTTACTTGCTCATCATAATATGAATAATTATTAATATTTTTTTTGAAATTTGAAATCCAAAACTCTATATATAAACATTAATGAATTTTTAGTCTAACCAGTTGACCAAAAAAAAACAATTATAGATTATCATTCATTAATATATTTCTTCAATAACAATGGATGAGTTTTCTACAAAAAACACACACACACAGTTTCCCTTAGAAAAATATTGAATAAAACAATTATAGGATTATCTGATGATTATCAAAAAGTAATTGGGACCAATAACTTCTAGTTTCGTTTTCCTATCAGGTTCCTTATTTCATATATATCTAATGTTTTGTTATTTTTGAATAAACAAAAGCCATGGCAAAGCAAACAAACGTAGAACTTTTCACCCATGGACTAGTGAAAGTTCTCAAAGAACAGTGGAAAGTCGATGTATGGCTCAAACCCGGCCACAACAATGAGGATGGCGAACTTATCGCCGCCCACAAAATTATTCTGGTATGTGAATATCTTTTAATTCATCCCTGTTAAATCGTACCACTAACTAATTATTGATGATATTATAGGCAGCAAGATCAAAGGTGTTTGCGACCATGTTTGAATCCGACAAAATCAAAAGCTGGATCGTAGACGAGACAATCACTCTCTCAGATCTTAAACGTGATGAGTTAGAGGTTTTTGTCGAGTTTTGTTACGCTGGAGAGTGCATGCCTTCCGAGAAGCTGAAGAAACATGCAATGTCCTTATACCGTGCTGCTGACAAATACGAGATTCCTTATTTACGGGATCTATGTAGAAACCAGATTATGGCGTCTATAAACGCTTCAAACGCTTTTCAAATTCTAGAGCTCTCAAGAGTACCCCTTGATGAAACCCTCCGCGACTTTGCTAACAATTATATCGCGTTTTACTCGAAAGTGTTTTTTCCTTTAGATAGGTTTAGGACTTTTAAGGATAGAAATAAGTAATCTATACATGCTTCCATGTATGAGTTGTATCAATATATACTCATATTCATCCCTTTCATCATTTATGTATTGGCCATCGCTATGATCAGTTTTCATTCGATTAATTAATTTGTCCATGCGGTACTAAACTTGAATAATCCCTATTTTTGAAGAAAAATTGTTAATAAATAATAATAAGCATTATAGATAGTAATATCAACTTCTTCTTTTTTCTGTTCATATCCAAGTTTTTATATGATGCTGCTAAAAAGTATAGTATTTGATAGAGCGGAAACGATATATTCAGAAGCTGATGGTTTTCAAGAATTCGATCGTTGGTTCTTATCAATAATTACTACTGAATTCAAGGAAAGATAAATGTTGTTTTTACAATATTTTTGTTAAAATTTTCTACGTATTTATCAAGTTTATAAAACCCTACAAATGAGAATATTCATAATGAAACTAGGAAACTAAAAGTAACACCAAATTCTAGAGGGATAAGAACCGAAAAAAAACACTGCACGCGATAAATCAGCTTTGATTAAAGTTTATAGTCCATATAGTATTTGTATAATTATGAGTTTTTATATTCTATAATTCCATAAAAATTCAATACATTAGGCTTGGGCATATCACATGATACCTGAAACCAAACTCGAACTCGATCCGAAAAATCCGAACTTGAACCTGATCCGATCTATAAAAATATCCAAACGAGTATTGAGTTAGAGAAAATTAGATACCGAATCCGATTGTGTAATACCTGATACCCGAATGGATACCTGAAATGTCTGAATATATATATATATATATATATATATAGTAACCCTAAATCCTTAATTGTTTAAATCCATTCATTTTCTCTTCATAGTTCACAATAAATCCAGCCTTGTCTTCGCCTTGGTTTTTACTTTTGTCTTTAATTTTTCCATGCCTTTCGATTTTATTGAAGATTCACTCTTTTCTAAGGTTATATTGGTGAAGTATATATTACTTTTCATTTTTGAGTACTTGATGCCCGACTCTTTGGTTAACAATACATTTGTTGTTGGTTGTTTAATACCATATTCTTTATCTTACAACGTCCATATTATTATTTGATTCAGTCTTTTGTTTTGATTCATGAGATATGTTCATTTCGATATTGTTTTTAAATAATTCTAAATAACCAAACCTGATTCAAATTAACTGAACTCAAACTACAAATACCCAAACCCGATCTAAAGTGTAAAAATACTCGAACATATTCTATACTCTTATACCAAAATATCCAAAAATCCCAAATACACAGTCTGAATGGATATCTAGACGCGCACCACTACAAAACACATTGCAAAAAGAGTTCTCGAGAGTATGTAAAAGTATCTCCTTTGAAATATTTTTCTCTTCTCTCTTAATTATTCTATTTTTTTTTTACTTTTTTTGGTACTTAGAGTTTGAATGGAGGATAGAACAAAAAGTGGTTCTATTACTTAAATGGAGCATCCACCTTACATTTTCCATTCAAAAAAATGTAAAACAAGTGTGTGTTCTACTTTTTTAATAATCTGATCCCCAAATGGTGCAAATAGTAGTATAAGTTGTTCATTTTATGAAGAAAAAACAAGAACCACTAATAATAGTAGATATTCTTTATATTTAGAGTGGAACAAGTGGTTCGTTTTTGTGAATATGTATTTATTTATTTTATTTACAATAAAGTAATATTATAAAATTCAATCATTTATTATAGTTAAAATATCCTTTTTAATTCATTATTTTACTAATATGTACTTAATTTAATTTATGTATAAGTTTATCATTGTTTAAAGTACATTTAGATTCATCATTAGTTATATATATATATATTAAATAAAATATTTGTAATCTATTAAAAATATATTAAGATCTATTATATTTGTAATACTATTTCACCAAAAATTTATATTTTTTATGTATTTTGAATAAAATTTTATATTTATTGAATTTATAAATTATATTAAAATAACTAGCTTTAATATTGGAAATTAGTAATATAAACTTATATATATTATTTTAAATGTGTATAGTACTTTGGATTGATTTGTTTTACGTTCTGAACCGCTAGATACGTTTGATGATCCACTCTTGTTCTGCTCGATCCGATTGATCGGCCAGATCTGACATTTTTGTTCCATTCGGAGCATTAGTTATATACCCATCGGGTATCTCCCAATCGAGGTTCTCTTAGAGTATATGGTCATGAATGAATGTGGGAATTGTTCTAGATGATGAGGAGGATATTTTAGATATCGAGACAAAAAGAAAGAAGTAATATTATTTAGAAAAATATAAAGATACGACAGAAAAGTGTCCTTCCGAGTTCTGAATGTTTAGTTTGGTGCAGTTATACAAGTTTTCACAAACCAGTAATAATTTATTAACTTGATGCCGAAGGAATTTGCATTATAAATTTGGTTAATTAGAGAGACATACAATTGACATTTCTTGATTATATGCCTGACTAAAATCCCTTTTTAGGTCAAAACAAATGTATAAATATATAAGAGATAATCATGAATACTTGATCTGTTTTCACCCTTTTGGATTATGGCTATCACTCCAGGTCCTGACTGCGACTACAACTGCCTGTTTCACAGCTTCAGCATCCATGCTTTCACAATCATCATTCTGGGATATATTAATTCAGATTACATAGAAATTATAAATTATTAGTGAAAAAATTAATTATAACGAATGGACTAATATTTAATGAGGACAAGGGAGATTAGAGTGTTTACATGAGATGAACCAATGGCATACACGCTAAATGAGTCCGTACATGAAACCCTAGCTTCAACAACGTCAAGTCCAAGATCTTCAAAGGCTTCAAGAACACAAACCAACATGCCTGCCTCATTCTTCCCTGACATTACCTTTATCATGAATCCTTTCTCTAGGGCTTCCACTGTAACCTATCGTCAGTACAAAAAAAAACTCGAAAATTAGTTGAAGCATCTTAATATAAATAAATACGTCAAAGACTGAGTATATATGTTTATATACCATGGGACTGGTAGTATCACAGAAATATTGCTCAGAAGTGGTCTCATTGTTGATTTTTTCGACTTTCTGCTTAAGCTTTTTGATATATTTTGATGCATCCACTATGATCGAGGTTTCACTTTCCTGGAAAACGTGTGATATCAAGTTTAGTCTAAGAAAATTTCCCATTTCAGTCAACATATTTTGGCTCTTTTATTTATCTTTTTATAATTATATAGTTGATTATGGTTAGAAACGAAGTAAACAAATATATATTGAAGATATAGCCAAAAGAAGTTTCAAATAACAAATCACTAATGGATTAGTCAAAATCTAGAACTAAGCAATATCCCAGAAAGTATATTACCTACAAGAGTAAAGTTTGATCTCTAATGAATAAATTAAGACAATATCTATAAGAAAAGAGAGATATAGATGACGGCTATTGGAAAACTTAACATATCAGAATATGATTGACAGAACATTTAAAAAGATCAGAATCTAATTACAGCATTAGAGTTAGTGATTGAACGAAGCAATTGAAACTTTTCACGCAGAGAGGGATCTCTCTTGTATTCCCTCGAAACCATTGTTTAGTTCTTTAGCTTCTTCTCCTCCTCCTTCACCGTTTCTCGTCTATATATAGTAAGAAAGAGAAATAAGAGATCAGAGTTTCTTCAACGTTTATAGGATCCTATCTCGTCTCTCACATGTCTGCCTTATAGTCTGATCTCTTCATCGCTACAGAATGTGATACATACGGACAAATCCTTTGGTATCTCGTGATTACTTGATTGCCTCTATGTCTAGTTACACGTTATTCCATTTTATATATCTATACAATTTATACTTACGCAGATACGTGAGAATACTTCTATACGAAAGTGAATGTGTAAAGAAGTAACTATTTGATAAAACGTTGTAGAACTAAATGGAAGCGATCATAAATATAGAAATACAGTCAGTCAGTCAACATGACCTTCATGATCTGACAAATTTTTTTCTTTAAAGAAAAGGAATCCATCTCCCATACATCAAGGTTTTAGTATCCCCATAAATATCAGTTTGGTTAAATTAGAAAGTATCTCCATGTTAGACATATATATTTAACTATATAAATAGCAATTTATGGGAAATATATTAAGGTTAAATGCCTACAAATGGTAACTAACTAAAAGAATACGGAATACATAATTTTATTTTCTTCATTGTTTCTAACAAAATCCAAAATAAAATAGTGGAAACCATTAAGGTTTCAAATATTTACAAACCGCACAACATCATAGTTAATAGCAACAAAAATTTCTATATTTACCTATGTATGTATATGTTTTGTTACTATTACAACAACACCGCAATTATTTTGTTGCCATTCGGACCCTAACTATGTCATTCCATAGTAGCATATATACACATTGATTTCTTAACTAAAATAATGGTATAACCAATTAATTGATTAACACACAACTTCGATTAAGTTTCATGAGGTTTAAATCAATTGTTGATAATTGAATTAACTCAAATGACTTCTTTAAATTTCTGAACGTAGGATCTCACCACACTTCCTTGAGATGATGACTATTATGAACCAAATTCTCCTTTACAAACCGATAATGAATCATTTTTGAGTCACTTTAGCTAGAGTCAACAAAAAGACTTTGATATCATGTTAAGTTTCATGACTTTTCAAATTAAAAGTAAAAACTAACTGGAAATAAATAGACCAATCCAAGTCTCTTATATATTATTGTTAATCCTTTTACGATGTGTGATCTCAACAACTTCCAATTGTGAACCGAAAATATTCAATTGCATCTCCACGATATTCCATCTATATAGTTAACCGGTTTCAGTTTTGGTGGGAACATATTCGTATGCTTGTGATCTACATTTATCGTCATTGTCTCGTTTTAATTGGCCTTGACAACTCTTTTCACAGTTTTATATACATTTGTGCGTGTGAGCGACTCTTGAGTGTATAAGGTTTCAAGAAATGAGGAGAGGACAAAAGTAAAAACGAAGAAGGGAACCGTGAGCTCGTAATGGAGCTGGAGGAAACAAAACTTTAAAATATTTATACATATATATAAATTATTGAAGTAGGAGCATCGAAAGAAGTGAAGGAAGAGGATAAAAGCAAACAGAAGAATGTTGTTGTGATTTTGGAATGCCTCCAAACACTCCTCACGGGGAGATTTATGAGTTCCCCTCATCACTCTTATTGATCACTACCCAACATCTAATTTTTGTATATGCTTTTACTATACTTTTATATATATGCTTTTATATAATATACATTTATAAATCTTACAATATGTATATATATGAACCTTATATATGTGCATGCAAACATAAAACATACATGCCATTCTTAACAAGCACCGATGCAAGATCACGACGAACCTATTACTTTTTCACTTTTTACTGTAAAATATTACCAATACCATATAATTACAATGTGATAATTTTTAGTCACACTGAATAAGCAAAACTCAGTTAGTAGTAACGCCAAATATTCTACAACGTCGATGGAAAAAAACTTCTTAAACTTGGATCTACTTTAGGAAACCAGGAAAAATAGCATAAACTATTAATTTACACAAAGTTTTCTTGATTACTACACATGCTGGTTTAAAAAAACATTCAAAAATGTACATGAGGCATATGCTTATGTAAGCGCGTCTATGTTATAAGAATAGAAGATGTGGTATTGTCTATTTATTCCACAAGAACATATAAAAGTACCTACCAGTTCACATGTGTGCCGATTCTACATCATCACAAAATAACACTCTGCAATATAGACAAACCCTTTCTTCTGACGCATAGCCTACTCATGCATATCCTACTATTTCTTATATTCTTCTACTTTTACAGTCTGCTTTCTGCTCTTTTAAATAATTTTTAATTATAAAAAAATATGTAGGATTTTAATTGCTCGGATTTGCCAAATAAATGGCACTCACGTGACTTTTATTTCGGGAAGTACATTCATATTCACATGCACAATTTGACAATATAAGAAATTTAAAAACCCTTTTAATCTTCAAAGCTGAGAAATAAACGTTTTCGTTGCCCATAGAGAAGTTAGTAGAAAGAAAGGGACGTGAGCAAGAGAGTCTGGACATAAAAATTTCATATGCAAAGGAGATTTTCACTTCCAATATCTTAGTACTGCTGTGTCTTAATCGTGTCGTATGAGAACGAAATTACATTAATCGCGTGAAAATTAGTCGGGTAATTATTATTGTATGTATTTACTATCTAGAAACCGACTGTGTAAAAACGATTATGACGACACACTCCTTTTAAAAGGCCCACTATCAGTCAAATAGTTTACTAAATAAATTCTTAAAATGTCTTCCTTAAATATCTATGGAAAAAAAAAACACAAATCTGACACGTGAGGTTGATAGAACTGTGGACTTTGGTTAACTGTAGAAAGAGATAAAAGAGGGGAGCGGTCGAGAAGACAAAAGATAATCACGGTATAATGTCACAATGCTAATATCAAATATTTTTAATTTTTTAAAGAGTGATTAATACAAATAGATACTTTTTTAAATTTTTATTATACCACGAGACACTTCTTATTATTAGAGTAGTTTTGGGTGGTGAAAAACATTTTTACCCCCACCGACAATAAACCTTTACGTTACTTTCTCCTTTTATTATGTCTCGTTACCTTTTTTTTTATTTTAAATTTTAAAATGCAATTTTTATTTAATTGTTTTAATCTGAACCACATAAATTAAAAATCACTTCATAATTTTTCTCTGAATCGTAACAACAAAACGAAAAGTGCGGTGGCAAAAAAAGTCAATGAAACTTTAACGGCGACACAAAATCTGTAAAATGTACAGATGTTAGAGAGTAATTGATATGAGAAAGTAACTGATGTTTGAGAAAGGAAAAAGAGTATGAGATGAGGAGAGTATGAAGTTACTGTATTTAATTGAAGGTGAATACTGAGAAATGACGATTTGGTGATAGAGAAGAATACATCAAAAGTGAAAAAGAGTAAAAATATGAAAGATGACGAAGAGCGGATGGAGAAAAGTGTAGTAAAAGATGGTGTTTGTTGTGTTTTGATGGCGGTGGCACGTTGACCACAAACGCCGACGACATCTTTATTGCAGATCTATCCACATTGAGCGCTCACATTCTGTCGTCGTGACTATACTAACTCAGTTCCGTAACATCAAATTTGTTTTTACTTATGTTTTGGCTTTAATTGGTTAATCTATATAATATGTATAAGGTTTGAAGGTAAAAACCCCCAAAAAAATAAAGACTGCATGAAAAACATTTATGGCGGATCTAAGATAAATTGCAGAAATCATGGGAAGCCCTAATATGAAGATGATGACTTTATTACGAAATTGTCATTCGTAAAAAATGCAAAATTGAACCTTGGTCTAAAGATTCTAAAGCGAGACACTTTACCATTAGCCAAGCACACTTAATCTTATACGTTCACATATGTATTATATTATAATATTTTATATATATGTACATGTGTACATTATTTTTTGTGTGTACACATGTACAAAATTATACATTCTTGGTGTACAAAGATTTCCACTTTAATGAAAAAGATCAATCTACAATGAATACTCAACCAAAATGAACATCAAGTTGAAGAATGTGAAACTCATTTCTGACTGATAAAGAGTGTCTACATGGATACACTAGTTCTCGTACACTTTTTGTAGTGTCCACATGGATACTTTAAAAATTCGACCTTATTATGTCCATAATGATATAGATACATTAGTTCTTGTACATTTCTCTCTATTTCTCTATGCCTTTGATACCTTTATTCTGTCTCATGATATTCAAACTTTACCAGATACACAAAAATATATATTTGAGACTCATTCCAAAATAGAATATTAGAGTGAAATTTTAAATACTATCTCGTTATAAGCTTTGTCAAAAAATTATCTAAGTTTTTTGAAGGGACTATAAATTGTTTTATTTTTTATTTTTTTGGAAATGAAAATCTGAAGTGTTGTTCTAACATCAGTTCCAGGAGCTTTGACTGCTAAAAGAAATAAACATGGCTATTTGGCATGGAAATGTGTACATAAGCATAATATGCATATGTATGTTTATAGTCATAACACTTCTCCGATTTCTTAAAATATGACATATTTTTACATTGTTTGTGTTATGTGTGTACATGTGTACAAGTGTTGTTGTGTACAAAAGTTTGTTGTACACATGTACAAATTTGGTACAAAGATTTTCCCTTCAATGAAAAGACCAATCTACAATGAATACTCAACCAAAGTGAACATCAAGTTGAGGAATGTGAAACTCATTTCTGACTGATAAAGAGTGTCTACATGGATACACTAGTTCTTGTACACCTTTTGTAGTGTCCACATGGATACTTAAAAATCCAACCATATTAATGTCCATAATGATATGGATACATTAATTCTTCTACATTTCTCTCTGTTTATCTATGTCTTTGATACATTTTTTATGTCTCATGATATTCAAACTTTACCATATAAACAAAAATATATATTTGAGACTCATTCCAAAAAGGAATATTAGAGTGAAATTTTAAATACTATCGTGTTATAAGCTTTGTAAAAAAAACTATCCAAGCTTGATGAAGGGACTATAAATTGTTTTTTTATTTTTTGGAAATGGAAATATGAAGTGTTGTTGTAACACCAGTTCCGAGAGCTTTGACTGCTAAAAGAAATAAACATGATTATTTGGCATGGAAATATCTACATAAGCATAATATGCATAGGTATGTTTATAGTTTCAAATATATATTTTTCAACAAGAGAAACTATTTTTGAGCTCTGGATCATCACCTCCACAATCTGTCAAACCAAAAGTCAGAAAAAAGAATGTTTTCACAAGAGAATATAAGGGCCATCATAGCTATATGATATATATCAGAATAGTGATCCGGCAAGATGCATTTTTAGCATGCACTTACGCAAAACTTTGAAAAAAAAATCAACAAAATTGTCTCCAAGATTGAGATAAGATCCTAAAATGAACCAACTTCAAGCATTAATCTGCTTTGATTTACTCTTTTTCTTGCTCTTCCTTTCCTTAGCAGACATAACCAATCTCCTCCATCACTATTCTGCTTATTTTTCTCTTTTTTTTCTCTTCATTCACCTTCTCTTCATCAACATAGTTACATGTTCTTTAGCTCAGTGAAGGAAGCAAAAGCGTGTCAAAGGTAAGTGCTAACATCTTGAGAGGACTCGTTCTCGTTGGAAACGAATTCGGAGAAAAGTGTGGCCGCCTTAGAGAGAGATCGGTTTCACAAAAGTAATTGTTCCAGTGACAGTCTTCATCGCCAAGACTCTCTCAACAAATAGGATAATCTTTTTAACTTACCCATATTGTAATTACGTGTCTGACTCGACATCTCAATTTTGTGTTCTCCGTCGTCGATTCCGGCAGGGTTCGTCTGTTTCATCTTTTCTCAAAATATCTCAAATATTTACCATCCTTATCTACTAAACTAACATAACATGGATAATGGAAAAAAAAAATGTGGCTATAAGTAAAAGTTGCAGACAATAAATTATAAGATTTTTAACAACTTAAAATTAAAAGAGAAAAGAAAAGAAACTAAAAAGTTATTTGAGTTGACAAATAATAAGGCTAGTATGGTAATTTGCTTTAGTGCTATTTTTTTGAGAAAAAGGAAAAAGAACGTTGGGAGAAGCAAAACTATCTCAGGAGCACAAAGTGATCTATAATGTAATTAGAAACATAGAAAGTGACTATGGATGTAAATATTTTTTTTTAAATGTCACGCTGAATAACAATCAATTTTAAATTTCTTGAAAGCACACAATTTTGATGCATCGAGTTGTGACAAGTTTCATTTTACACTAACAAAAAAACTGGCGTTATAAGCGAACGTAATCACTTATAAACCACGCGTATGTGATCGGGTGGTTATGATGTTCTGTGGATCTTTAAAAGAACCTGAATTCAAATTCGTATCACACCAGATTTCCACACGCGTGACCACTGAGATTTTTTATATTTTTTTTGAAAAATAATTTACCATTTTTTTACTAATTAAGGGTAAGAGACTAAAAAGCATTTTTGCATATTTTATTTTCTCGTTATTTGATTAATATATAAATAAATATATCATTTTTTCTTCTTCTTCTTCCATTACATGTATGTAATAAAAGAAACAACAAAATATATAATAAGTGTAAGAAGGTCTCGTGTTTGTGAAAGCTAGCTATATTTCCTTTGTCCAAATGTAGTGTATTCCCTTGTCCCAATCAAATATCATTTCATGACACCTAAATGCACATATTTATCATATTATGATTTGAACAAAATCAGAAAAAACCAACTTGCCCCTTTGGTGACATCTTATAAAATTGGAACGATACAAAGAAGATTACCATGACTCCTGTGTAAGAATGACATGCACGAATCGAAAATTTGTACAAATTTTTCAAACCAATTTTCAAATAAAAAAAGAAACCAACATTTTGCGTATTATACTAAATTAGCACCATATCCACGCAGAAGAAACCATCAGACGGGTTCCACTGTTTTAAGGAAAAGAGTTTCGTGTCAAGCTTAATAATAATGTCTTGACTTTTTCTTGACTATGTTACCGAGCAATTCAGTTCAGTAGACCTTTTGACTGAAAAGTAATGTAGCTTGGAATTATAAATTAAAATACGAAATTCTTCTATCATTTACAGCTTTAATCCACTTGTATATTCCTGGCATGATGCATCAGTATATTATAAACTCCACGATGTGAAACTGCATGGACTGTAAATGAAACTTTAGAAAGAACTGAAAGGACAAAATAAACATTGAATTATTGAAAACATATCTTAACATGAATGTGCAAAAACAATACCCATTCCATATGCCCCACTCTCTTCTTCTAAGTGACAAAAAATTATCTTAGAGAATTAGGTCACGGGGGCGGCTTTGAGCTATATATCAAGCAAACATCACTCTTAAAAATAATTTTCTATTTTCCACATAGCACACACAAATATATATATATATATATATTAGAGAACTGAAGAAAATATCTGATTAGCTTGAAGAAAATATCTGATTAGCTTGAAGAAAAATTGTTTAGCATTTGTAGTATTTGGGTATACGGTTGGTTGTACCTTAGAACGTTTTCACCGCTAATTTTGTATTTTTAACTAATCAATTTGGAACTCTGATCTTTTTTTTTTTATAAATTAATTGAGGCTCTATAAAAGTATTCTAACTAACTCAAAATTTATGATAATGTCACCCATTAAAGTTCAACTAGATTTGGCGTTGGAGTACTATAATAGTACTTTAATGGGTGATATTTTTCATTATTTCTTATTTTCATAGAAGAAAAATATTTTATGATAGCTCTTAAAAAAATTTGTTACAAAAATAACCTTTAAAAAGGAAATGACCAAATTTTTTTTTTATTAAAAGTGTAATTATATATACTAAGAAAATAATCCATGTGATATCGTAGGAAAACTCATTTTATAAAAACAAATGTCACATTGAATATTGTAATAATATATATTAATTTGTGTTGATATTATCCTTTTCATTTATAATAGTACCTTGAATTTCTAGAAGAATACTCACAAAAATCACACATTTGTTATATTAACATAATAATTAAATGATATATTGTAGATTTAGTTTTTTTTTCTGAATCATTAACAGTTTTTATTGAATATTTAATAATATATTGTATAAAGTGTTATTAAGCTAGAAACACTCTAAAATTTTATCAGTTTTAATTAAAAATTACAGACTTATGTTAAGATACAAGAATAACAAATATAGCTCTTCATGTTGTTTATATGTGCTTCTTCAAAAATCATTGAAAAATATTTAAGAGTGAATATCTATTTTTCTAGTCCATTTGTGATTGTTGTGATTTTCTGGTTGATATTTTACAGTGGCAATAACTTCTTATATAGATGACGAAAAATTATAATGGTTAATAACGAATGATTGTAATGGTTGAAATCAAATATTGCAATGGTTGATAACTAAATATTACAATGGTTAGTTAAGTAATGGTTAACACCAAAAAATTACAATGGTTTGTCAACAAATACTACAATAAATAACAATTTCAATGATTCATCACCAAATATGATATTGGTTCTTCACTAATAATTATATTCACCAACAACAAATCTATTTCATTTAAACTATGATGTCAATATTTTTATAAAAAAATAAAAGCTAAATCTAACAATGAAATTTATTTTTAATCTTTAATCTAATAACTAAGATTTTATTTAGAATATTGAGTATGATATCATAGTTTCATAAGGAAAAATGTGTGTTCATTCTTTGACAAGCTGTACTTTTTTCAAAAACATAACCATTAAACTTTTTCATTAAATTTTTTCATAATAGAAAAATTGTATATTTTTTAAAGTCTAACCATTAAAATCTTTCATAATATAAATCTTTAGAACCCATTCAAAAAATCATGCTCATTTATCGAAGAGTTATATCTTTTCAGAACAATAATCACTGAACCTTTTCATTAAACTTGTTCATAATTAATTTTTTTACAATTTTCATAAGATTAGTTATTGAACCACATAGTTACAAACATATCGTGACAAAAGAGGTGTGAATATATCGTCACAAAAGAGGTGCAAACATATCATGACCAAATAAAGTGCGAACGAATTGTCACCAAATGGGTGCGAACAAATCATCACCAAAAGGGTACGAACATGTCATCACCAAAGAAGGACTAACGAGTCGTTATCCAAAGGATGTGAATGGATCATCACCTAAGGAATGCAAACATGTTGTGACCGAAGATGTGAATGGATCACCACCCTAGAGGTACGAACATTTCGTGGCCAAAGAGGTGTGAACATTTCGTGGCCGAAGTGATCCAAACATTTTGTGACAGAAGGGATGCGAACACTTCGTGTCCAAAGGGGTTCAAATATTTTGTGTCCAAAGGGGTGAGAACATTTCGTGTTCGAAGGGGTGCGAACATTTCGTGTTCGAATCGGTGCGAACATTTCGTGTCTGAAGGCTCGTGAACATTTCGTATGAGAAGGGGTGGGAACGTCCCATGTCCAAAGGGGTGCGAACGTGCCGTTTTCGAAAGGGTGCGAATGTGTCATGTCTGAAGAAGTGTGAATGTGTTGTGATGCATGTTATCGTCAAAGGAGTGCAAATATATCGTTACCAAAATCATGCAAACTAAAGGTCATAATAATATATATATAAATAGACATAACTATCAAGATTTCTAGTAATTATTTTAAAATAATATTCTTACAATTTATTTTGAATATATATATATATATATATGTGTATGTGTGTGTGTGATTATTAAAATATACTTTATTGCATAATGAAAATACACAACTTTTAAAGCTAATATATTTTTAGAAAGATACTTATTGGGTATTTTGACATATTTTTAAAATTAATTTTTCTTTTATAATAAAAAGACACAACCGTTAACTTTACAATGAATGAAAAGTCACAAAATTAAAATATTAATTTGTTATTTAATAAAATGATAACTTTTAAAAAATAATTTCAATTTTAAACTAAAAGCCACAACTTTTCAACATTAATTGGGATTGTTATTATTAATAGATATACTTTTAAGGTTAGCTAATCTAGACTTATAGTTTAAGGTTATGGGATGAGGTTTTGGGGGTGATTTTAATTTTTTTTTAAATATTAAAATTTTCAAAATAAAAAGGGCTATTTTAGTCATTTTCTCTTAAAGAATTTTTTGTGACAAAAACTTTAAAAATGTTTATTTAAGAAAATTGCTCAAAATAAATTATGAATCCTTCAACAAAAAATAAAAACATATTATTAGAGATCATTACCTAAACTGGAATGGAAGATATCATGTCCATTGTGTCAAAGGTCGACCGATGTAACAAAACTAATATTACATGCTATGATTTTGGGGGCTGCGAGTTATGGGTTTCGACCCCGAATCTCTTGGTATTAAAAAAATCATTTGGAAAAACTACATATATTTACATAACTAGGTGATTACCCGCACGCATGAGCAGAGTGAAATTTATATAGTAATAATCATTGAATAATAACTTTGATCGTTCAACTATCATGTCATAAGTTCCCAAACGTAAAGTCATGAATCGTCAATATAAGGTTGATGAGTAGAATCATGTTTGCTGATATTTTGTTTTTTTATATATGTTTAATTTATATTGAACTTCAATGATATCATACAAATGTTATAATTCACCATCTCACTTCGATATGAAAAATTGTATTTTGGAAATGCTATGATCATATAACATTTGAGATATGCGCTTGCGCGGAATGAACATTAATTATATATATATATATATATATTATGTTTACAACTTATTATTTATTTTGTGTTAATTTACGTATTATGCAATGATAATTATATTGAATAATTAAGAAGCGAGTAACTATTATGTATATAACTAAATTAGAGTAATATCATTGTTTGTAAATGTTAGGATATCATACATAGCTCATCGTAAAATTTTGTCTCTAGAGAACTAACTAACTTGCATCTCGAGAAGGTTGACCATCAAATAATTAGAGTTTTGAGAATTGCCCTTAATAGTTTCCAATAATATTATATCAGGATTCTCTTTCAGCACAACCGACCTTGACATCTCACAAACTCGTCTGGTCTATAACACAATTAACCTTCACCAATTCAATATTTTTCAAATCCAATGTCTGTTACATAGACAATCAAAAGCCGTTGATTTTGGAAAGGTCTCTAACATACCTAACTTGGTTTTCTCCTAATTTTATGTTTGTCTATATACAATAAAATTTGCATGATTAATAATCGTAACATAATTAAAAGCAAGAAAAA
>CAJHQP010004672.1:0-17886 GCA_905132765.1 Moricandia arvensis | reverse complement strand
ACTGTAAATCGTGATGTTGAAAGTTCTAGAACCTCGAGTCTCATTGGAATGAGTCTCATTGGAATGAGTCTCATTGTATCTTCCGGTTCCAAACGAACCATTACACAAAATATCAAGCAGCTAGGCAAATGACAATACTCTTTAGTTTTGAAACCAAGAGGAAAGTACCTCTTATGCAGAGAAATTTTGATGGAAAGATTCACTTCTACAAAGAAAAGGAAGGAGTGGAACGATTTCTCATGACCCCGACATGATGATGTTTGATTAGCCTTTTTTATTAAGGCTACAAGACTGCAATCTTCAAACATCTTTCGTCGTTTTTATTTGTTAACTTATGTTGTATAAGTGTAAATGGGCTGACCACTAATACTGTGAAGCCCATTACACATTCCAGCCCTTCTGCGAAGTCCAAAATGCACAACTCAGCCTCTCCTCTTCAACGGTCTTCTACCTGCAACAAGAAAGACAAAATAGAGATAAGCACAACGAGTGAGGCAGCACAAAAGCAAAACAGAAAGGACAATCCAGTTGGCTTTATACAGTTTGTCCATATTCAAAACCGTTACTCAGCTTTACAAGAAAGACAAGACTAGCGAATGCCCTAGACTAAGCTCTCTATAAAAATAATGTTAAGGTTGTAATGAAGAGTTAAGAGAGTGAAATAATACAGAAAACACTTATCTTTATTAAGCATAAGCTCACGCTTTCATGGTATCAGAGCCATGGAGATTGAACCGTATAACCCACATTCTCTAAACATTGTTAACTCCATTACTGTTAAGCTCACTGAGCAAAACTTTGTCTTTTGGAAGCGTCAGTTCCAGTCCTTCCTCAGTGGCCAACGACTCTTTGGGTTTGTCACTGGTTCCATCTCTCAACCTTCCCCCACAAACCTCGCTCCGAATATCCATGGTACTGACACACCTGTCCCAAATCCAGACCATCAGCTTTGATTTTAAACTGATCAAGTGGTCCAATCTTGGCTCCTTGGTTCTGTCTCGAATCAACTTCAGAGTGTGGTGGTAAACTGCTCTACGGCTCACGAAATATGGGTCACACTGGAGAGGCACTTCAATCGTCCATCAAACTCAAGCCTTTTTGAGCTACAACACAAGATTCAAACCATGTCAAAAACAGAGAAAATGATGGCTACATATCTTCAAGAAATCAAAACTCTCAGTGACCAGCTTACCTCTATTGGTTCACCGATGATAGAAGCTATGAAGATCTTCTCTGCTCTCCGTGGTCTCGGTAGAGACTATGAACCTATAAAGACCACGATTAAAGGAGCCATCGACTCATACCCCTCGTCAACGTTTGAGTCAATCATTCCCCATCTTGTAGCCTTTAATGACAGACTTCAAAGCTACAACACCAGTCAAGATGTCTCACCTTATCTCGCCTTTGCCTCCATCCGTACCAACCAAGCAAACAACTTTTATTCTCCTCGAGGCAGAGGAAACAGGGGACGTGGCAGAGGTTCCTACTCCACCAGAGGACGCGACTTCACACAACAGATTTCTTCATACTCTAGATCCTCTGATGGTGATACAGGGCTCACCTGTCAAATATGTGGAAGAGTCGGTCATCCATCCCTTAAATGTTGGCATCGGTTTGTTAATAGCTACCAATATGATGACCTACCTCAAGCAATGGCAGCTATGTGGATCACTGATGTCTCTGATGACTCTGGTTTTGAGTTGTACTCTAACTCCGGTGCAACAGCTCACGTCACCAACTCCACAAGGAACCTGCAACAGTCAAAACCGTATCATGGTAATGACACAATAATGATTGGTGATGGAAATTATCTGCCTATTACTCACACTGGTTCCACAGTCATAGCCTCTTCCTCATGTAACTTCCTCTCACAGATGTCATTGTTGTTCCTCAGATTGCAAAATATTTGTTATTTGTATCTAAAGTAACAGAGGATAATCCATGTTCTGTTCAGTTTTGATAACGGTTAGGTTTGTATAAAGGACAAGAAAACAAAGAGAGTACTCACCAAGGGAAGAAAGACTAATGGTTTATACAGACTGGAGACCAAGCCACCAATAACTGTCCTCTACTCCTCTAGACATCAATATGCTTCCGATGTTGTTTGGCATATGAGACTTGGGCATCCTCATCAGCAAGTTCTCCAGTATTTGTCTGCAAACAATCTAATCTCAATAAGTTCTAGCTCCAAGACGATGTGTCCCTCATGTCATTTGGGCAAGAGTAGTAGTCTACCTTTTATGTCTTTTAGTTTTATTGCTAAACGGCCTTTGGAGAAGGTTCATTGTGATCTCTGGGGTCATGCACCTACAATTTCAGTTCAAGATATTAGATTCTATGTAATCTTCATTAACCATTGGTCACAATTTTGTTGGATCTACCCTATGAAATACAAGTCTGATTTCTTATCCATCTTTTGCAAGTTTCAAGCCTTAGTAGAAAACCAACTTCAGTGCAGAATTGGTACCTTTCAGTGTGATGGTGGTGGAGAGTTTATCAGTTCTGCTTCTCTCTCATTTGCAAGCAAATGGTATTCAACAACAAATATCTTGTCCTTATACGCCTCAGCAGAATGGTCTAGCTGAAAGAAAGCATCACCATATTACTGAGTTAGGCTTGTCTATGATGTTTGACAGTAAAATGTCTCTGAAATACTGGGTAGAAGCATTCTTCACTGCTACATTCTTGAGCAACCTTCTTCCCACCACAAGCATGTCAGATCATCAAACATCGTATGAGAAGTTATTTGGTAAAGCAGTAAACTACTCTTTTTTGCGAACCTTTGGTTGTGCCTGTTATCCTTCTCTCCGGCCTTATGCTGCAAATAAATTTGATCCTTGATCATTAAAATGCATCTTCTTAGGATACAATGATAAATATAAAGGCTATAGGTGTCTTTACCCACCTACTGGACGCGTCTACATCTCTAGGCATGTTGTATTTTATGAGCTGGATTTTCCATTTATGGATACTTACAAGAAAAGTCATCCCTACTTGTTAACACCTCTTCTCAAGGCATGACAGATGAGTTTCTTACCTGCTGAGAAAACACGTGATCCACCTGAAGCTCCACATAGGACATTGTTCTTCATTAAGCAATAGCTCTTCTGTTTAATGAAGCTGACTTCCCTCCTCTTCACTCTAGCTCCAGTAACTCATCCTCTGGTTCCTCTGATTCACCACCCCATGCAGGGTCTTCTCCATCAGCTCCACCTCCTGTGTTAGAACCTGTCCGACAACAACAACATCCAATGGTTACAAGATCGCGTGTTGGAATTCACAAACCTAATCCGAGATATGCGCTAATGACACATAAGGTATCCATCCCTGAGCCACGAACTATAGCTGAAGCACTAAAACATCTAGGATGGAGAAATGCAATGGGATATGAATACTCCATTTGTGAAGGAAAAAAACCTTTACCTTTGGTTCCAAGACTCCGGATATGCATGTTTTGGGTTCAAGATGGGTTCACCGTGTCAAGTTGAATGCTGATGGCACCTTAAAAAAAACTCAAATCTCGTATGGTTGCTAAAGGGAACGAGCAAGAGGAAGGATAAACTATCTGGAAACCTATAGTCATGTTGTTAGAATGACATCTGTTAGAACAATCCTACATATGTCAACAGTATTGGATTGGTAAATCAAGCAAATGGATGTTAAAACGCGTTCTTACATGGGGGATACAGTTTACATGAAGCAGCCTGCGGGGTTTATTGATCAGACTAATCCTCATCATGTATGAAAGCTTAACAAGGCGATCTACGGTCTCAAACATGCTCCACGAGCATGGTTTGACAAGTTTTAGCTCCTTCTTGATCGAGTTTGGCTTCAATTGCTCCAAGTCTGATCCATCCCTTTTTGTCTACAAAAATGAGAGGGACATTATTATCTTATTACTATATGTGGACGATATGGTTATCACCAAGTCTCTCCCACATGCAGCTTTTTCATCACTCAGAAGCAAACTCGTGTCAATACAATCGATACACAGAGTTTGAGGGGGCCTATAAGTGTAAATGGACTGACCACTAATACTATGAAGCCCATTACACATTCCAGTCCTTCTGTGAAGCCCAAAATGCACAACTCAGCCTCTCCTCTTCAACAGTCTTCTACCTGCAACAAGAAAGACAAAACAGAGATAAGCACAAGGAGTGAGGCAGCAGAAAAGCAAAACAGAAAGGACAATCCAGCTGGCTCTATACAACCTGTCCATATTCAAAACCGTTACTCAGCTTTACAAGAAGAACAAGACTAGCGAATGCCCTAGACTAAGCTCTCTATAAACATAATGTAAAGTTGTAGTGAAGAGTTAAGAGAGTGAAATAATATAGAAAACACTTATCTTTATTGAGCATAAGCTCACGCTTTCATGTTGAACAACTCTTTACGTAAAAAAAATCATGGAATTGGTTATCATGAAATATATATATATATATATATATATATATATATATATATATAATGTCTTCTACAACGTAACCATCTCTAACCAACCCGTGAACAATAAACTTGAGTTCGAAGCACCATCATCTTTCTCGTCGATCTTTTTCATATTCTCAAGTTTTCTCCAAAAGGAGAAAAAATACAAACCAAAAAAATGGATTGCTCAGTTTGCACTACAATGCCATCTATTTACGAACACCGAGGAACACAATACGCGGATCATGCTACGAAGGGGTTCGAACAACTATCACTCTGGTTAAGAAGCTTGAGGGCTCGAAAGAGAGCATAGCAAATTGACTGATAGGTCCACCATTAACAATGACTCCTCTCTTTCTTCTTCTCCTTTGTTTTCTCGTGAGGTTTTTTACTAAGCTACCATAGTTTTTTTATATCAAAATACATCAGTTGATCGGTGTTACATGGATTTTTAACTATATTCCAACCGCAACCATTTGAGAAGGTTATCAAATGGATGAAAAATGTTAAAGAAACTGAAGAAGAGGAAAAGAAGAGAACAATATTCTTGAAGCAGCTTGTTTCGGGTTTCAAAGAAAGGCTGATATTCTTCTATACCCCGGCGACGACGGACCTCCCATACATGTACATACTCTATTCCCTTATGTACATGTCATGTGTTTTTTGTGCTTTTCTATGTATATATAGAGGCTTCAAAATCCGTGATTTTCAACTTCAAGAATATTCTAGATTCAGACGAATACTAAATTTCTCCAGAATATGCAATAAGGCTCCAACAACTAAACTCAGAGGAAATTCAAGCTTTCTTGGAGTTTCTATACACCATCACTTTGGCTTCAGACAAGTTGGAGAAAAATGTATATGCCTTGTTTGTTGCAGCCGATAAGTACATAATACATTACTTGCAAGAGTTATGCGAGAAACATATGCTTAGTTCCTTGGAAATCTCTAGCGTTCTTGACGTTCTTAATGTTTCGGATCTTGGTTCCAGTAAGACCCTGAAGGAAGCTGCTCTAGGGTTCGTAGTATTAACAGTCACGACCAAAATGTCGTCGTCAAGAATGTTGGGCTCAATACATCTCCAACTATGGGCCTGAAAGAAGATAAGTCCACGCCATTTGCTCAGCCCACTATGCCTTCTTTCCGTCATTCCCCAACGGTATTCAAAACAGAAGATAAGAACAGAGCAGGCTATGCTCGTACGACAAAAGCAAATGCGATGTTCAACATCAAGCTGGCTAACGGATTTGCAACACTAGATTCAGATTATGATGCGTGATGATGACACATGTTTGCATCAAAGGAAAGTAGCTAGGGTTTAGATTCTAATATAAACATGAGAATCTAGTCATTGTTCAAAGTAAGCAAAAATGCAATAAGAAGTCATTTATCGACTTCACATCTGAGATTCTTTCTTCACGTAGTGCGGAACATCACGACATCGTGTTCTTAGACAAGTACAAAGTTTTTTCTGTGAAAAATCAGCATTTATGCGTTCAATTTACTTAGACTTAGAGCCTCCATGAAAACTAGAAGCAAGAGAGGTGACTAGATTAGTGAGATATAAAAAATTAGTATAATTAACTTTTGTATGTTTATAGCTGTTCTTAAGGTTTAAGTTTTGGACTTTACGTTTCAAAACTTTTTATTTTTATTTTTTACCGAACTAATAAATGAATTACTAATAGTTGTAAGAGCATGCCCAATGGTTAGAGCTCTTGATGGGTTCTAATGACTAATTTAATTATTAATTATGTATTTTATGAAGTTTAGAACCCTGTTAATGTAGTTGGTTTTATTTAAGTCCAATGGAAGAACCATTTTGTCATGCAATGATGAAAGAGAGAAAAATTAATGGGAAAGAGACATTAATGAGAAAGAGAGACAGAAAAGGGAGATTCACTAAAATAATGACACATAAGAGGTGCTTATCAATTATAAAAAGCCTATAACAAACACCGGTTCTATGACTTTTAATTCTTTTTCATTTATTTTTTTTCTGTCTTTTGTTTAAAACCCTTCTTAAGAAACCTTGATGTAGGTGGTCTAAGTGTACATATTCATGTTCATGTTACATGGACCTCCCAATATAGTAACATAATACCCCTATAAGATAACCCGTAACTGAATCTAATTTGAACAAAGGGTTGAGAGGGGGAGCCCACTTGGCCTATTAGAGAAGGAAGAGAGCCCAATTGGCCCATTAGAGAAAGAAAAGAGAGTCCGACTGGACATTCTATTTTGTTTCTCTTAGAGCATCCACAATGGTGAGCTCCTATTGTGGATCCTTAGCATTATATTATAGTTTTTTTTTTGAATAGTTAAGGATTCTAAGCTAATTGTAGGTGCAATGGTGTTTTCCAATCCGGAATCCTTAAAAATAACTTTTTTTATTGAATGATTAAAAATTAAAATACAACAATTATTAATTTTCATCACCAAATTTGTTCCAAATATTTTGAATTAAATCATTCTTCAATTGATCATGTATACGTCTATCGCGAACATGAATCCGAGTACCACGCATTTCCTCAACACTTGGAGACGTGTATGTACTATAAGACATATCCACCCGTGAAATTCTGGTTACGTCTCCTTCTTCGAATTCAGTTGGATCGTACTGAGTATATCCGTCTCGTTCATTTTCGACTATCATATTGTGGAGTATGATGCATGTTCTCATTATCTTCCCTAGCTTATCCTTGTCCCATGAAAGAGCTGGGTTTTTCACAATCGCAAACCGAGCTTGCAATACTCCAAAAGCCCGCTCCACATCTTTTCGGGTTGATTCTTGATATTTAGCAAATAACTCTGCTTTAGGACCTTGAGGGAGTGAAATAGATTGGATAAATGTTGCCCAGTTTGGATAGATACCGTCTGTGAGGTAGTACGCCAAATTATACATGTGTCCGTTCACCATGTACTCTACCGTGGGAGCTCGACCTTGTACAATGTCATCGAAAACATGAGAGCGATCAAGGATATTAATATCGTTTAAGGTACCTGGAAGACCAAAAAACGCGTGCCATATCCAAAGATCATGTGAAGCAACAGCTTCCAAGACAATTGACGGTTTTCCTGATCCACGGGTGTACTGTCCTTTCCAAGAGGTTGGGCAATTTTTCCACTTCCAATGCATACAATCAATGCTTCCAACCATCCCAGGAAACCCGCGTATCTCTCCAATATCGAGTAGCCGCTGAAGATCCTCTCGCGTGGGTCTTCGTAAATACTCTTCGCCAAAT
The DNA here is from genome assembly GCA_905132765.1 of Moricandia arvensis. NCBI lineage: Eukaryota > Viridiplantae > Streptophyta > Magnoliopsida > Brassicales > Brassicaceae > Moricandia > Moricandia arvensis. Next base: position 10,216 of record CAJHQP010004672.1, on the reverse strand, counting down.
AATTGGATTATTCCTTCATTGAAATGTCGTAAACACGAAAGAGCCGTGCTTTCACCAAGTCGGAGATATTCATCGACCGCGTCAGCCGCAGAACCATAAGCAAGCATACGAATTGCAGCCGTGCATTTTTGTAGAGCAGAAAGACCAAACCTCCCGGTTGCATCTCTTCTTTGTTGGAAGAATGGAACGTGTTCGGAGAGACAATGGACAATACGCATGAATAAGTCCTTGTTCATACGGAAACGACGTCTGAACAAATGTGTCCGGAAATATCGGATCTTCGCTAAAGTAGTCATTCCATAAACGGACGTGTCCCGTTTCGCGGTCTCGCTCTATATAAGCACGTTTCTTTTGCTTAATGGGTTGGGCCTCCACTATGTTGTTGCACGTATCTTCGAAGATATCTTCGATAATTTCGTCCAATCTTTCATCAATTTCATCAGATGAAGATGATGACATGTTGATAATCCCTCCTAAAAAAATTCCATTATTGAATACATATTAGACTAGTTATATAGACTTATTATTGACTGCATTTCTAATTCACGGTATATAGAATTATATACAGAAGAAGTTATATTAAATTATATACTAAACAAGTTATATAGAATACTAAACAAGTTATATAGAATACGAAACAAGTTATATAGAATACGAAACAAGTTATATAGAGTACGAAACAAAGTAAACAAAGTAAACAAGCTAAGCCTTCTACTATTACCGTGCAAGGGACGCAAGAGAACTTAAATTGCAGCAAGACAAGCAAGGGACGCAAGAGAAGCAAAGTTTTCTACTATAACCGTGCTCTTACAAATACATGGTAGCAAAATATTACAACCTTGCCGAGAAGAAGAGAAGAAGATGAAAAAAAAACAATAGGCCACAAGTTTGATAGAAGACCTACATACACCCATGACTACTACTTATAATACATAAACGACCAAAAGACTTTCTCTGAAGAACCCGTGACAAACTTCACATGCGCTAAGGAACAAAAGAGTTTCACAACTCCAAATGCACCCGTGACTTCGATGACATGGCTACTGCTGCACCTGATACAACAAATAAGATAAGTGTTAGGATAGTGCCAAAGTAATAAGAAGTACTTGTAACAACTCAATTATAGCAAATAACATGTAACTACCCAACATCTAACTAGTGCACATGTAACTACCTACACTCATAACATATTAGACATAAGTTTCAGCTTAAGAGCTGTTTCCATCTCTGTAAGTGGCTCTTTTTTGGCGAGTAGACGGTCAAGCAGTTTCTATTTAGAGAGTTTAGCTTTCATTTCCATGATGGCTTGTATCTGTGACAATGACTCTTCTGTAGCATTCTTCTTCTTCTTGGTAGCAGCTTTAGCTACCTTGACCCCCACGGGTCTACCCACTTCTTCTTCTTCTCTATCAACCTCCACCACTTTGCGCTTTTCCTTCCCACCATCCTTAGCCAAATAGGTGGAGGACCATTTCTGGTCATGCCTCAGCTCCCTCCAGGCATGTTCCATGCTAAACCTGACCGAGTACTGATTGGAGAAGTTGTCTAGGGCAGCTTTCATGACATCATCATCGTTTTGACCACTTCTCTGCTCCCTCAGAGCCGCGTCATAGCACCCTACGAACTTGCAGACTTGCTCGTTAATCCTAGCCCACCTCTGCTTGCACTGACCAAGCTCTCTAGGTGTTGTTCCCACCAGTTGAGGGCTTGCGTTGTAGTAGTCAACAATTCTCCGCCAGAACGCAGCAGCTTTCTGATCATTGCTCACCACTGCATCTTTACTCGTGTTAAGCCATGCATCGATAAGGATTTTGTCCTCCTTCTGAGACCATTTCCTCCTCTCCTTCACACCAGTATCTACACCAGAGTCGACGCTTGGAGACGCATCAGGAGCTTGGCACCCGAACCAAAAAGGTTCGGGTGAATCAAGGTCCACTGAAGACTGAGATTGACTAAACAGTAGGTTAACATAACTAGTGTTCGTGGCCATGTTTAGAGATTGGTCTATTTTACTCTAATATGAGTTAGGAAGGTAGCAAGCTAACTTAATAAGTAGGCAAGCTTAAACGAAGAAACTTTTAATGACAATAAAAACTGAGCAGTAAGGAAGGTAGAAAGCTAAGTAGTTGCAATAAACACCAATTAAATCAAACTAAGTAAACATTTAAAACATTTAAATCAAGCAGAGAAGCAAACTACTTGCATTTATAATTTAAAGAAAAGAGACTATGAAGTTGAAGTATCGTACCTAATTATAGAGACACACTCGAGCTTTTGGACACTGCTTTAATTCTTTAAACCTCTTCCTGGAAAGATATGAGATCAAGCAGTTAAAAGTTTTACAAAATCGCATGAACAACAACCAAAAGCACAAGAGAGATACTTACCAGTCAGAAACATTACGCCCAAACCTATAATACCGGTCAATACACTGATATAGGTCTGCTTTTGCCCCCATACGCTCTTCTTTTGCTCACAGAGGGTCTTATTTAGATCACGGACGGTCTTCTGTAGCTTAACCAGCTTCTGCTCAAACTCAAAACCTTGATCCTTAAGCAGCCTGAGTTGTCTCTGATACTCACTCATCTCCTCCGTAATAGCAACATCCCACCATTTCCAAATGTGGCAGTCCCCATCATCGACATTGTGGCACGTATAGTACCTTCTCCCTGGATCTTTATGCGTGTAAGATGTTGCAACGACCGCCTCACCACCACAGTAGCATGTCCTCGGGATTCCATCATCAGCCTCGGGTTGAGGTGTGTACTGAACCTGCTCTGCAATGTACAAGCTACTCTCAGCTTCATCCTTGTATATTTGAGCTTCTGCTTCAAGAAGGGACGTCATGTCAAACTCGTCTGATGAAGATGGCTGGGTGTATGAATAATCTTGTCCCATGATTAGTTAACCTGAAAGAAAGAATATAAGCACAATCAGGATAAGCACATACCATTCTACAACCCTAACAGTAATCACAACCTAAATAGTTGTCAAGAAATCATCAACCTAAGTCCAAATAAGACAAGACCAATTACTCAAGAGAAGCGTTTAAGATGATAATGCATAGAACCCTAACATTCCATAACTTAAGCACCAAACAAGGTTTCCGGCTTCAACCTAAACAATTCAAAGTTCACAGCTATATTTTTCTTAAACCTAAACAATTCGAAGTTTATATCAGACTGTGATCACCAAAATAGAGAACTCTAAAGAGTTATCTATACAAAGATAAAACAAAACACACAACAACACAAGAACCTAAAAGTCAGACACAAATTCCATGAAAGAGAACTCTAAAGATTCAAACTTTTGATACAAGGGTCACGAAGCAATCCAAATAGAAAAAGAACTCCGAATACAAAACACATATCAGAACGAAATCATAAGTTGAAACCATTAAAATCGTATTCGGTTTAAAACCATAATCGATTGAAAACCCCAAATCGAAACATCCATAAGTCAAATACAAAACACATATCAGAACGAAATCATTCTTAGAAACCATTAAAATCGTATGAGGTTTGAAACCCTAATCGATTGAAAACCCCAAATCGAAAACATCCCCAAATCGTTTCCAAAAACACAACAGCGAACCCTAAATCGTGATGAAAACATCATGCAAGATCCCCAACTTCAAACCCTAATCGATTACATCCATAAATCAACAGAGGAAGGCACGGATTTACCAACTTTACTCGGAGCCTCGCAATCGCCTTTTGAAGAACCAGAGCTTTTTTTTTTCAATGTCGGGAATGATTTTCGATTACAAAAAAATAAAAAGAACCCGAGATGGAAGGTGCCACGTCACTAAGGATTGGGTATGCAAAACCTCTTGGTTAAGGATCAATCATTCTTAAACCGAGCCAGCATATTATTATTTTAATACAAAAGCGTTAAGGATTTGGGCTTAAGGATCCGTATAAACACCCGTTGCGGCTGCCGTAAGAGTACTTAAAGGGCTCTTAGCTTCTTTTTTTTTTTATTTTTGTTTTAAAAAAAAAAATTAAACCAACCGCGGACCGCCACGTGTCAGTTGAGCCCAGGCGAACAGTGCAAAAGTTCCCCAAGAGTTGGCTCTTATCTAAGAGGAAGAAGAGTTTGGTTTTTGTTAATATGTGGGCCCCACCCCCTAAGAACCCACTTAACGGATGGGGATAAAGATGCCCGTAAAAGCTTTGTTTCCATTACATATTTTTTATTATAATATATTTCTAGACGAGCCTCTTATACGATTTCGTTCTTTTTCTGCGTAAATTTGGAATAAAAATAGTACTTATTTTTTTCTCGTTTTTTACTTAGAATATTTTTCATCGCATATCTTGTCTATGATTACTTATCGTTGAATATCACAGAAAATCCGGTTATCCCAAAAAATGTGTTTTTTAATAAAGTTTGATTATATGAGTTTCGGTATCCACACATATTTGAGTCTATGATAGATGTGATAAGCTTTGCATTCAGATTAGATCTGAGTCTTTGATATTTAAACTGAAACAAGTATCGTCAAAGGTTAGTCGTGGACCCAAAAAAACGGCTAACGCATGAAACTTCCATGTAAACGAAAAAGTTACATATGTATTTGGATTACAACAGAATTGATCAACCAAACTTGATGGTTTAAATAGTAATTGAAACTCGTACTGTTGGTCGATGCCAAAATCAAATCACATATTAATTATATGGTTCACGAGCAAAATTAGGCACCAAGTTGTCTTCAAAAAAATGAATTTAGCTCATTATACTCCTTACATATTAACGCTTGTATAAACAAAAAAAAAGTAAAGAAGAACAAGTAGATCTATATGTTAACGTGTTTTCCCAATATGTTTAACATTCAACAGAAAAAAGCTTAATGAGAATCAAATTTACGCGGAAAATATATAAAACAATAGATAAAATAGACACATTAAAGTAAAAGAAAAGTTAAAGTGCAAAAGATGTTGTGGGGTTTGCAATAGGCAACCGACCCAAAATGCTTTTTCAGCTTCTTTACATTGTTTTAATCTCTTTTTGTCTTTCTTACAGTTCCATCATTGATCGATCGAATTTAAACCCTCATATTACTCTTCTCTTTTATATATAACTCTCTCTATATTCCCAACTCTTCTTCTCCTTCGCTTTCTCAACTCTCATGTTCTATATGTTCATATTTATCTCTTTAATATATCTCTTTTTCATTAACTTCTAGCCAGGAAGTTAAAGATATGGCTCCTGTTTCAATGCCTCCAGGTTTCCGGTTTCATCCAACAGACGAAGAGCTTGTCATATACTACCTCAAACGAAAGATTAATGGCCGGACGATCGAACTAGAGATCATTCCCGAGATTGATCTTTACAAATGCGAGCCCTGGGATTTACCCGGTATTTGTCTCTCTTCCCTTTATTATTGTTCTCTTTAAGATGCAAATTATTGTTATCATCTGGATCAAGAAAACTACCAATGTATAAGTACATCCTTTATACATGTTTTTGTTTCTCATTCTAAAGGAATATTTGAGGCAATATAGCATAGCAAAAGAAAAAAAAAATCTATTTGGTTTCTTTTCATATATCTTCTAATTGACAATTATTGCAAGATCAAGGTTTTTTTTTGGACTTCAAAATAAGTTCATTTTATAAAAAACTGCTAACTGTGTGAACATGTCTTTGGTAAGGGTAGCCCTAGAGAGAATCAGAAGAGACACTTCGTGTACGTTATTTTACAAAGATATATATATATATATATATATGAGTTTCTAGTTTGTAAAAACTGTTTTACGTACCAAGTTATGTATCTACAGACACGCATCGAACTTGAATGCTTTATTAACTAAAATAATACCTACTTTATCTTTAGAATAAAATTCAAATGGACCCACCCTTACCTTTATTCTTTAATTGTAATAAAATCGAGAAATGCTGTGGATAGTGAGACAAATTCGGAAGACTCAGTCAAAAAGGTTAGAAGATACAAAAAGGAAAAAAAAAGTAACATGAGATTTCACATCTGCTTTAGGGTTTCGGAAGCTTCTCATTCACCTTCAACTTTTGTTTCATAAAAAATGTTCTCTTTTTTGTCTTTCATTTAGTCTTTTGGATGCTCATGTTATAGAACCTAAGCGTAATCAAAGTTTATTGTTGAATAGACCTAATTCATATGTTCTTTTAATATGATTTGCAAAATTTGCAGGGAAGTCCTTGCTCCCAAGTAAAGACCTAGAATGGTTTTTCTTCAGTCCTCGAGACCGCAAATATCCCAACGGATCAAGAACTAACCGGGCGACAAAAGCAGGTTACTGGAAAGCCACAGGCAAAGATCGTAAAGTTACTTCACAGTCGAGAATTGTCGGAACAAAGAAAACGCTAGTTTATTATCGAGGAAGAGCGCCTCATGGCTCTCGTACCGATTGGGTCATGCATGAGTACCGTATTGAAGAAGAAGAATGCGACTCCAAGTCCGGCATACAGGTAGATAACAAAACATAATAAATATATATTTTCTTCAAATTTTATATTTGTTTATTATAATTTAAAATGATGTATATACATTTTCAGGATGCGTATGCACTTTGTCGAGTATTCAAGAAGAGTGCTTTAGCCAACAAGTTAGAAGAACAACATCATGGCATGAAGAGGAAGAAAGCAACGACTAATAGTGAACAATCTACTTCTAGTACTTGTTTGTATCCTGATGGAATGTATGAAAACCTAGAAAACTCGGGATATCCGGTCTCACCCGATCACGGTTTAACTCAACTGGGTAACGTTTCTTCGTCAGATATGGAAACGATAGAGAACAAATGGAGTCATTATATGTCGCATGACACGTCTTTTAACTTCCCAGCACAGTCACAGTTTTGTTCTCAATATGGAACAATCACATATCCTCCCTCAAAGGTAACATGATCATTTACTTATATTATCTTTTTCTAATATGTCCTATCGGCTAATCCGGTGGGCTTCGGGAGTATAGTTATATTATTTTAAAGAAATATGAAATTTAACGTAAGTTTTCGTTTTAAACTGATCTTTATTTTATCTAATTCTCTGCACAAAATAGGCCGAGATAGCGTTCGAGTGTGCAAGACTGAAAAATCGTATGTTGCCGCCAGCGCCACCACTCCACGTTGAAGATCTCGCACATAGCGAACATTTGGGAACCAATGTAGCTAATGACACGGATCAAATGTTGAGCAAGATCATAGCATTAGCTCAAGCTTCCCACGAGCCACACAACAGTCTAGGCTCATGGGAATTTGCTTCTGCTTCCGGAAACTTTCAGGGAGACGTTTGCTATCCCGGAGAAAAAGCCTCAGGTTCATGGGTAGAGGCGAACGTGAAGGCTGTTGACATGCAAGTACATGATGGGAGGTTTAAGGAAGAAAGAATTGTCGAGAACTTGAGATGGGTAGGAGTATCAAGCAAGGAACTAGAAAAGGTAGTGGTAGGAGTATATATATATTCTAACTTAATTCTTGAATAAAACTCATACTAAAAACATGAGGAGAGCTTTACCTAAGTTTAATCTTGTTCACCAATTTTTAGAGTTTCATCGAAGAACACTCCACGGTAGTTCCTATAGAAGATATTTGGAGTTATCGTAGGGATAGTCAAGAACATGAACATCAAGGTAACTTCTGCTCATCAAATATGTTTTGCATTTGACTTTTACTGTTTTAAGTTACTCAGCATGGCCGGATCTGGTCATAGGTCAATGAAACATTGATGTTGGCCCCAAAAAGTTTGAAAGTTTATTATGTAGATATTGACTCCCAAATTTTGATTTTTTTATTAAAATACTTAAAAATGTTTCAAGTTATCAAAATCTCATATCCTGCCATGTTACTCAGTATCCTCTGGTTTAGGACCATAGCAAGTTAAAGAGCATGTTTATCCGGGTTTTTTTAACGGGTTTCTTAAGCGTGAACAGTGTAAAGATCGGTTAATTAAAAGTTATGAATTAAAATTGATCATTAAGAGTTTCTTACACTGTGCGCGTACGTGGCAGCCCGCGATTAGTTCTTTTTTAATTTTTTTGTTTTTGTTTTTTTTAAATCCCTAAGAAACCCGGGTGGGTTTCTTAGGGATAATCATGGTCTAATTTAGTTCCTCCCCAAGAACCAGACTCGCCTCGTAACTTTGAGTCGCATTTTTCATGGAAAGACCCCTTATAGCTATAGAGCTCTATGCAGTAGGTATACAGTAGGTATAGAGCTATTGGATTTGTCTTACTAATAATTTTATATTTTTGTTTAATTGGAGATGGTGAGGGAGTTAACAACAATGGAGATGTGGATGATGTCTACACACTTGATGAGTTCTCCGAAAACGAACTCAACGCCAATGTTTCGGACAAGATAAACAACAATGAATATCATGACGCAACTAGTTCACCTCGTTTTGAGATGGTTAACAAAATCGAGGTTAGCCATGGATTGTTTGTTACAACTCGTCAGGTAACCAATACATGTTTTCAACAGATTGTACCATCTCAAACCGTTATTGTTTACATAAATCCAACGGGTACCGTAAACTGTGGACATGAGATGAAACCAACGGAGGAGGTTCATGTGGTTAAGCAGATGAATCCGCGAATGGACAGCTTTGTCTCCAAGATTCTTGGACCGTGGAGAAGATTTGCGTACTTATTGGTTTCGTTTATATGCTCTTATTAATGCATTGTGCTAATCAAGGAGGTAACTCTAATAAAAACCAAGGCAGTGAAGGAGATTGTAACGATAGGTTTGATGAAAAAGGTTTCTACGTTGAAGATAGTTTTATGTTGAAGAAGTTGGGGCTTTGTGTTTCTGTTAACTTAGCTGTTTCTGCCATGTCTTATATATTATATGAAGTGCAATATATAACATATGGCTTTGCACTTTTTTTATTGTACTACTATATGTCTAGGAGGGCTTTCCTCTCTTTTGATTTTTTTTTCCTTTTCCATTTTATAAACGGTCTGAATTTTACGTATTATGTGTTGCTTTACATCATGGGATGTAGTTTTTCTTCCTTATGACCTCTCTATAATCAATCTTTTAAAATTTTATTTTATATGAACATATTGGAATACATTTGACTTTATCCATATACTAGAAGATCATCAAACAACAACAGAATAAACCACACAAACCGTAGCAATATATACAGTATTAGTTTTCATTATGATGAACCTCCAAATGAAGCTGAGAATTTCAGGGAAACGCTTCTTAAACTGTCATGCTAATTGGGTGGTAACCCTAATGATCTGAAATATTAATTTTAAATTATTGAGTCTGGTACGAAAGAACTTTTCTTAAGAAATGTTTCGATTGTATTTCAAATTTTGGATTGGAAATTTTGGTATGATAAGATAAATGAAATCTAACTTTTGTTCTAAGCTAAGATACAAGTTAAACAAATAGAATTTTTAGTGTATATATGTGTTAACTATTGTAATTATTGGCTAATTATTGCAACTGTATTAAAACACTTGATTCCTTGGATTGAAAATGCTGAAGTTTGACTAAATGTCGAATGATCTATAAATAGTGAAACTTCATTGGCTTGGGATAAGTGACGGTAAAAAGATCCATGAAACGATCAAGGTCTAAGTAAGGAAGAACAAAATCACAAAGTCGATTAAGGAAATGTGAGTTCTAACTAAAGCAAGATTGACTATTATCGTTGCAGAAATCACTAGAAATTGTAACAGGGCGTTGATAGTGAGATTTGAACAAGCCAAATAATAAACAAAATTATTGGGGAAAATCATTCTTTCATAAGTTTTTTTTAGAAAAAAAATAATAAACAAAACAACTTATATGAAATAAATTTCCGTGAAACTAGTTTCAAAATATTTTTACAAAAAATCTTTCATAAAATGAAATATAACAGTTTTACAAAACAAATTTCCGTAAAAATTAATTTCGGAAATGTTTTATGGTTTACGAAAAATCTTTTGTAAAACGAAAAAATATTTTTACAAAACAAACTTTCGTAAAACTTAATTCCGAAAAGTTTTTACGGAAATCTTTTATAAATCGAAACAAAGCAGTTTTACCAAATGATTTATGTAGAACAAATTTCAAAAGTTTTTTTTATAGAAGATATTTTATTAACGAAACAACTAAACGAAAACATACGAAACAATCAACAAAAGTTGGCAGGAACATGAAAAATGTTTTATAACTAGCCAGCCCTCTTGATTTTTTCAAGAATGGTTGTAATCAGGTTTTGTTTCATAGATTTAACTTTT